>JAUMTS010099113.1:0-10357 GCA_032273385.1 Ophiopholis aculeata | reverse complement strand
TGTGCTTTCCACTAAACTATACTTCAATAAAAGGACATTTCTGAGAGCTTTAGAGGTAAAATTTTACAATGTATAAACAAATTCAGGAAATTTGCTTGAGTATCATTCTGAAATAAAGACTTAAAATTAGAATTTGATAATTTACGGTGAAAAAACACGTACTAGTTGGAGACCCCTTAAGCCCCGCAGAATCAAGTGGCGTATTCTTCAATGCATAGATTCAGGTTTTTGAGAATCTATGTCCAGTGTATTACTATATTACTAGTATTACTGTATTACCATTCAGGGCCTCAAAAACAAAATGTCCAATGTACTACTAGCCCCGTCTCAGCGTTATTACATGTTTTGTGGGAACACATATTGATATCGGTTCCTTTAAGACCTATGATGTTTCATGCACTATATTTCTTTTCATGGTCAGTATATGTAATGTTATTGCGTTTATTATAATTTATAAAACTGCAGTTCTATAAGAATGGCAATACTTACCCTTTTATGTCATACTAGTACCTGAGCTACTAATAAAAATAATGTCGCGTCCGAATCGCATCGAAATAGTCGGATTCTTCTATGCCTTTCTGCACCTACACCGTTAAGTAGTTTAACAAATGCTGGATGGTTGGTGAAGTTAATGGGATAATTCTCAAAAACTTAAGGTATATTATTCACAAGAGCTTTACAGATTATTAATGAAAGCAATTAAGAGATCTAGTGATTAGATAACTATCATTTCAAGAGGGTTAAATAACTAAATATGCAGCTGTGCTATTTATTCATTGGCGATGTTATACTGTTGAGCTTTTTGACAGCACAAGCAAGTTAAAATGGGATAAAATTAATATTTTCAGCAATAGACACCACTCAAATATTCAAAGCGAGTGATTAACGTATATTGCCGTTTTAAACATATCGAACGATGTCAAATCGCACGGAGTTGAAATGTGTATGGATTTTACCTCGCAGTGTTTAATGTTGTTGGAGTTATAGTGGATATCAAACAGTTTGAGATATTCATATCTTCTGGTATTTCGACAATAATATCTAAGGACCTCAGATTATTACCGATCTGGACATTTTACCATTTCCGATTTTCAAATTTGTGGAATTTAGTCAAATGCACAGAACATGCCATGTAGACTGTACACCATTTGTAAAACCTGTTTTTAGTTCTGTTCTGGTTTAAATTTGAATTATAAACAATGAACACTTTACTGCATCAACTTTTTTTGTGGTACCGTAAATGAATCGTCCATCCAACTGACTGTATTTGAACTTTGTGATGAAGGTTATTATCGATGTCTATGTCCTCATTTCATGGATGAAATAATAGTGACCAGCTGAAGCTACGATGAAATTATAGATTAATGAAGTTAAGTAAAAATCGAACGCATGGCACAGACCGCAAATTAAATTTCATGGCCGGGAATGCTTACTTATTGTTCCATAGCGTGTGTGTTAAACCCCGCAATGTAATGTTGTTCTCAAATGTCTTACAAACAGTTACTCGTGGTATTTAATGTAGAGACCAAATGATTTAAGTTCTTGTAAGTTAAATATTTTATATATTTTTTTTTCCTCACTTGGTCAGTATGTTTAATGTTATTGTGGAGTTTTGTTTTTTTTTTCAAAAGAAGCTGCAAGTCTGTTAGAATAGCAATCCAAACTGTTTGTGTCACATTCAAACTACCAGTAAAAAGAATGTGGCGTACTGAATCACTCAGCTTCGAGCTTTAAAATACTCTGTTTCTACTATACGTTTATGCACTTCCGCCGTTAAGTAATTTAACAAATGTTAGATGCTGGTAGGGTTGATAGGATAATTCTCAAAACTAAAGGTATATTATTCACAGGCGCTTCATGGAATATTCATGAATGCAATTAAGAGATCTAGTGATTAGATAACTACCAACGGAGAGGGTTATTTATAATAAATAAGTCAATATGCGACTGTGCTATTTATTTATTAGCGATTTTATACTGTTGGGCTTTCAGAAAACACGAGAAGCCAAAATTGGATCAAAAAAATGTTTTCAGCAACAGTATAGGAATAAAATATTTGTAGGGAATGTTTTATACGTATCGTGACATTAAGTACCAGGCATAATGTCGCTCCTTATGCACTTTAAATAGGATAACTTTAGTTTACAGTAAGCTGTTGAAACGCTACGCAGACTATAAATTAATTAAACCATAACAAATTAACAGGTGAACCTTACACTTGGTGTTTAACATTTTAAACAACATGTTTAAACATTTTTTAACGCCGGTGAAATTTTCCATATTAAATATTTAACCGTCAATTATGGAACTTACGTAGTAAATCGTGTTGGTTAAATGTTATGCCAACGTGCTAACATTGAAGTCTGTGCTAAGTCACAATAGTCTAACGTTTGAATTCTCAAATGTTGTGTAGGTCAATTATTCCAAAGCCAAATATATATTTTGAAGTGTGTCACTTTCAGATTATACCTAATAGTAAATATTTCACGTTTTTTGATTTCCCATTTGTTTAATTAACGATTTCAAATAAGTGCATCATTTGTGAAAAATGTACGTTGATTTAGTAAGCGCCATAGTGATGTGTTTGCTTAATTATTTATGCTCAACATGTGCCTGATACTGATAGTGTTTAAGTTACGATCCCAGCGTTACAATATGATATGTGGAATTTCAAACCAATGAACAGACAAGAAAAATAATATTCTTTCCTTGCTTGTGGCGCACATCTTGTTAACCACTTCTTGTGTTGCGTAATGGTGAGCAGTTTCGGTCCGAGCAGAAAATACCGCTCTTCCAAAGATCTGCTGAGAGCTGCATATTGGAAGTGGTATCGAAGTGAAATGAATGACTTACTACAGTTTGACCCGAAAAGAGAGTAGACCTGACGTCAAAACGCGTGTTTATAATATACGCGTGCATCGTGATCGCGTCTTCATTACTCGCGCGCGTATTTCCACACTCGCGTATTAAGACGCGTGATAGCGTGAGCGTGCATGTACAGACGCGTGTTGACGTCAGGTCCACTCTCTTTTCGGGTCAAACTGTAATTACGCATATACGGGTCACTTTGAGTTATATATTTTAAAAAAATACAAGAAAATAGGAAGAAACAAGCATTCTTAATCACAATTGCGCAGCAAAATCTCAATAATGCACGCGACAGTAAACATGACGCGGCACGCATGGAGAAGCGCACCGGAAGTGACATCACTACCATTCTGATCTCGGGATACACTATAGCTTATAGCCATAACCATAGCCATAACTTGGTGGCATGCCGTGATAAGGCATTTAATGTGTAATGTGTGTTACTTAAGAATTGCAACTACGATACTCACCATATACTGCGCCTTGTTTGTCATGCATTACACTAAATTGATTAATGCTCACGCCAGTGACCACCCAAAGACACCATTGAGCAATACCTTAGGCAATACTGGCTATGTGTCACTCCGATCATAATTTCTACATTTGTTGCAGGTTGCAAGCAGTATAAACAACATAAGGCAAAACAATACTCACACTTGAGTAAATCACCATGTGGGGCGGCAAGGGTTCGGTTTTATTTCCTTGTTTGCTTAAGAATGGTTTTAATAATGTTTTTCATCTTTTTTTAAATCTCTTTTGGCGATTCCATTAATCATCATGGAGTATTATTTACAATTTAACCAATTCACATGTCAAACAACATCCAAACAAAATCAAACATAACAAAAAGGCATTACGAATTATAAATGATTACGGTGTTATATATAACCAAGGAAACTAACAATAACACTCGAATATTGGTTCATATGCCACGGTTGCCAGATCAACTGACCTCATATTTAGATAGATGTAGTTTATAAAAACGGAGCACCAAATATCAAGAATAAAGGTATAAACCAATAAAGGTAGAATAGGCTTTGTATTGTATTTCAGTACTCGTGAAAAACATTCGAGCGTAGCCTTAAACTGAGATGCTTCAGACACAAAAGGGGGCATGGTAAAAGAACCTTTTCAAATAATCGTGATAAACACAATTTGAATGACCATTCCAGGTTTCCCTCACTGTAATGTGTACTTCGTCTCTTTCGTCTCATTACGGCGGGAGAAGAATTTTTCAGAATAACCGTTTCGCTGAAACATTGATCATTCGTAGCAGGAGTTGCTATTTATTAAAGTCTCCTCAAGCCATTACAGCTAGGGAAGAAACTTCGAAAAGATCAAGTACTTGAAAAAAACATCCCGGCCCAAGCATATGTCTCCCGCAAAAGTGGATAAGGTAGTAGTTCTGAAAGCGTCTCCCGCAGTAGGGAGACGAAGTGTGTTAATAACGTTAATTAAACCTGGTTTTATCACTCAAGTTAAAATTGAAATTATTACCTCAACAAACCTAGGGAATCTACTCATCGATTGTTCATTGTATTAATATAGTTAGCGACATAAGTAGCCTTCACAGTGAGTTTTGGTTATATGAGTATTAAAAACAAGTATTTCTATTTGGAGAACAATTTCCTTGGTATGGCCTTGGGTTGGTCGATTGTACTCGATAGTCTCTAAATGAAATTGTATACTTTTAAAACTTTTGAAACTAGAAATAGGATGCGGTCGCAAACAATAAGACGTTACTAGGTACCATTTTATCATTAAAAGAAAAGTATTGTATAGAGCATTGAACTCGGTGTTCCTGTATTAAGTAAGATGTAAGCCATGTCAGGGTACATATCAAACGAGTTAAGAAATTGAGAAGAAATTCTCTAATCTTTTAATTGCAAACTGGAAAGGTAGTAAGTCTGGATAGAAAATGACACCTTTGTATCTTTTTTTGTTTAAAATTGTTTAAGTCGAATGTGTCAATTACAATCTGAGTTTCAACAAACAACATTCTTATTTGATTATTGTCTGTTAAATTCAATTCATGGCCACATAGAATGTTAAGTTAGAGGTAATGTTAAGACGGAATGATCCGTTGCGTTCGAACAGAACATTTGTACATTAGATAAAGATTAAGTTTGAGTGTTAAGATTTAAGTTAACACTTGCGTCAAATTGAATTCTGTCGATGTGCAAAAAAGGAGGTCGGTGTACAATTTTAACTCGCCAATTATGCACACACATGATTCATTGCTTAATTCAATTAAATACAGGTGCTTCAGGAAACAAAACATTCGTCATTTACTAACGGAAAACAAACCACATCTGGTTTTGTGATGCTGCTCATGCCTTCGAAAAAAATATTACTGTAAATGAGGAATGCCAACGAAAAGGAGATTACGTGGTTCAAAAAGTACAGTCCTTGAATTAGTCGTTCGATCAACCTTGTTTGTGTGTGAAACAGAGTATGGTGCTGTTCTTGAAATTGTGTTTTCAAAAACCGTTTCTAAAAATTGTTTATTATAATATCTTATGAAAACCAAAACACTCCTTAAATGCACAGCAAACTTGTACATAATCAGATTTTGTAAATTTGAACGAAATGTTAAGCAGTTGACATAAATTCTAAATAGTAAAACTGGTCTTAAGTTGCCCATGTGATTTCTCGATAGAAGTTTCGATTTGTAACCAACCTGTAAATTATTTAAATGCCTAGAAATAAGCAATGTGTCTATCACTTTGCAAGTTATTTGTAAGTAAACATATTTCATTTCCATTTTCTTTGCTGTTATTTAATGGGAATTCGTATCAGTTAACGCCTTTTTGTTTAAAAGAGTGCTTAAGTCATTGCATCACGTACTCTAATGTAAATAACATCATCATCATCATCATCATAAATATATAAATGTAAATAACAAAACTGTATAACTTTGACATAACTAAACTTGTTGAGCGGAACTAAGTTTGCGCACCATCTACGTCCATGAGAAATTCAATGTGTGTTTTCTTTCGGGTGTTTTGCATACTTTGCTTTACAAGCCTTCCCTCATGTTGACAAATTATTATGAAGACAATTCAGCTTATGTATCGTTTAATCAAATCTCTGCAAGGCACAAAAGAATTTTAAATTTGACACGGTACTTAAAATACGCTTCAACTAATGTACAAGATATTTAATTGTATTGTTTATCTCATGTAATTCGCAACGATAAGAAGGCTGGGCGTTTCAACCAATCAGAAGAACTTGTTTTCAGACATAGTCTTTGTTAATCTCAGGGTTAACTTACAGAAAATATAACCACAACTAGTTGCCACACTTTTATTCTTGTATAAGTATAAAACAACAATTTTCTTGTTCAAAACACAAATTAATATGTGAATGTTCCCTATACAATTATTGATTTGCAAACTCATTTCTCTTGTATAATCACAACAAATCTATTTTTGACCCAAGATATTAATTTGTAAATCCTATATTGCTAAAACAAGATGGACAGACACTATTGTCAATAGTTTAGGTCGCTTTTCTCATTCTTTTACTTGATTTATTTTTCTTTTAATTTTAATTAAATGGAGCCACAAATGTTATGTTGATTTTTTTTCCTCTAATTGTACACATTTTTGCCCCCTTTTGGTCAACAACTCGTTAACTATTAGATGAGTTGAAAAATATGAAAAACGACCGTAAACTATTGTTTCCATTTCAAAAAAAATCCTCTTTCCACACTTCTCAGATGAGAGGATGTTGGAAGAGCGATAGAGTCCTTGGTTAGTTTTGCTGCTTTTCTAGCGTATATTTAGAGCTAGCTACCTGTAGCATTCTGGTGTAGTATTCGTATTGTTCCTATCCCAGCTTATATGTAGCAAGCCGGGTTTAAGTGCCATTGAGAAAAACGCTTTTATCTGGAATGTCAAATGTTGACATTTCTTGAGAACTTAGATTATCCTGTTTTGTTCAGCTGATAGCACACTTTCCAAGCCGTAGCTTTCCTGATGTTAACATCTTGCTCACTGCTGTTGACCCACGAACTTAGATATTTGAGGTCGTCCACTGTTTCCAGTTGCCTGTCATGCTACGGACGCATTTCCGAGATCTTGGTCCATGCAGAATTCATGTATTTAAACGGATTTAATGTTTGCATTTTTTCTTCAATGCAACTATTATATTCACTTATACCGTTCCTTAGCCATTTGTTCCTTGCTTTAAGCTGATTAATGCCGACTGTATGACGATCCATAGACACCTTTGAGCAATCCTCGAGGCATTACTGGCCATGTGTCAGATCATAATTTCTTCAATTGCTGCATCTTGCGAGCAGTAAAAACAACATCAGGCCACATGGGCCATGAGACGGCGCATGAATAAATCGCCATCGGTGGCTGCACGTATTGTGATGTATTGTATAGATGTTTTTTTATCATGTGTTTTAAGTTTAAGTATGTTATTTTTGTTTTATCTTTTAATATTTTTTCTTCATTTCACGTTTCGTTTGACAGTTCTCCTGCTAACGTTCACGAATTGGCAAGTTGATTAGTTAATTAACAACTCAATATATCAACAGACAACAAAATCGAAAAAAGAAAGCAGAAACCCTAAAAGATATCATTACAAATACATTGTGCTATTATTTCAAGGCGTATTTGTAAATAGCATCCGGGTAAAAATGATTGGGTTCATATGCAACGGTTGTAAAGTCAACTTATCCCGGGGAAAGCTTAAGTATACTAAGAGTGATCACCTGCACAAATATCAAGAATAAAAGTGTATTAAGCAAATTAGACGTATTGCATTGCATTCCAGCTTTCCTGGAGGAGGTCCAGAGTATCAGGCTATTGACAGAAAGGGACATCATAAAAGGGTCTTATTAAATATACATGATAAATATAAGTGACAAAACCAAATATTTCGCCTCACTACAACGGTGGATTTCATCAACATGACCACTTGGTCCACTTTGTCGGGACATAATTTCTACTGTGGTATATTTTTTTTTTACCTAGCACATTCCTGTAGCCTCGCGTCCGAGGATATGACGGGTCTTCTCCCAGGATCAATTTTTAGAAAACTAAAAAGTACAAATACCACCTGGTTTTGCCTCATGAATTTACATTAAACCTGAGGTTAATATAATTATTGACAAATGTAGCATATAATTGGTATAATGTATCGATTTATATAACAGAATCCATCACAGCGATATGTTGGTGAACAAGCTGGTAGCAGGAGTGTCCAAAACAAGGGAATCCTTTGGGAAATCCATATCCTTGGTAGGCCTTAGGTTGGTCAATAGTATTTGATAGTGTCAATATGCAACTAAATACTATTGAAACTATTTAAAGTAACTCTAGGTTGCGGTCGTATATATTTTAATGTTACTAGATACCATTCAATCATTGAAAGAAAAGTATTCTTCTTGTTATATGGTATTGTAACTGATGCTCATGCAAGTGTGTTATAGGAAATTTAATGCTGAGTTATATCAAACGAACAAATTAAGGGAAGAAGACATTTAACCAATGTTGTTATGGTAAGCTGAAGAGGTAGTGACCTTACATAGTAGTCTTCTTGCATTTTGTATTTTTTACAGTTTTTGTGCTTAATTTAACCATGGCAATGACAAATATCAAATATCTATTTTGTTTGCTTATTTTCTGTTAAACCTAATTCACACATATGGAAACAGTTAGTAAAGACCTAATGTTTTTAAGCTGGTATGAAAGCGCATTCAAAACCGTGACAAAACATTTGAACATTTAATGTTTTTTAAATAAAGATAAAGTTTGAATAGTATTCATTGAAACTTGCATTTAACCAACATATAAATTGAATAATTGTCGATGTGAAAAGAAGGAGGTCGGCGTACGATTTCGTTAATTAAAGCACTCACATGATACGTTGCTTAATTTGGAATTGAAACAAACACAATAGTCTTTTCCAACTGAACAAAACCACACCTGGTTTACTTGTGCTGCTGGTGATTTTTTTTTTCAATCAAATAAAGCTTAAATGGATTATGATAATAAATAAGGAACTGTGAGGTTCGCAAAGTAGTGCAACAATCGTTTGATCATGATATTTCATTTTGGTGAAACACGGGAACATTTATTTAATTTTAGGAAAATCTTACTAAAAGAACTATAATGATTTACATAACTTGTTTTTCCAAATATAAACTATAGAATAGAGTTGAATCTGGTTTACCAGTGTGCATGTGTTTTCTGATAGAAGTTACTTTGGAAATATTCAAATGTTATTTTAAAGTTGTGTTTAGATTAGGTTTAGAACCAGTGAAACTTTAAATTATTTTGTGTTATTATTTCTGTTATTCAACAAATTTCATTTTCATTTCCTTTTTCTGCAATTTCAGCAGAATTTCGGTTACCAAACTAAACAATTGAGAGATTGAATTCGTATCAACTAGCACCTTTAGGCTTAAAGAGTACTAAGGTCAATACATGACTTACTCTGAAAATAATGAAACTCCACATTTGACATTTTTGATTCAATCTAAGTCTGCACACTATTCATGATGTCCATGATAAACTCAAAGTGCGTATTCCTCCGGATGCTTTGCAAACCTATCCTCATGTTTACAAATTAGTAAGTGTGAAGACAAGCAAATGTTGCTAGTTTTATCTTTTTTAGTATTTGGATAGAAGGAGGCGTGCAATTAAGCTCAATTATTATATTTCACTGACTATCTTACATTGCTAGGTCATGTATAAGTACGATTATGTTACTTTATGTAGGCATTCCCGTTACATACGTTTTCAACAGAACAACAGACCCCTTATTAAGAATGTCGCTTACTAAATCACTCAGCTTCTTAATTTCTCTATACTTGTATTCATTAGTGACACAAGGTACTTTAACACATATTGAGTTGGGTTGCTGGTACAGCTCCTCAAAGTCGAGATGAAATATTCAGAGACGCTCTGTGGAATATTCATTAATGAAATTAAGAGATCTAGTGATTAGGAAACTGCTATGGGAATGCATTTGATATATGATGAGACATTTTGCAACTTACCAGTATGTTCACTGACAATTTCAACTGTCGAGCGTTTTGCGTCTAAGAATCAGCAAAGGGAGTGTTTAGCAATTAACGGGACCTTTGGATATCGAAAGGCAATTGTTTTGGGTATCCTGTTGTTTAACAGTTCATGCACAGAAACGAATTGGTTGGATTTTGCTTTGAAGCTAGAAGCTAATCCACTGTATCCATAATAGAATACAAGAGCAAACAATTTACTTCTGCCAGACTCCATCAAGTGTTATAAAACGGTATGTGATATAGTAAGTGCCACGCAGCAATACTTATGTTACGATGAATTTACGAATGTGTCTTGTAGACGTGTTGTTAGGTAAGAATTTTAACAGTTCTGTTTAAGCAAGATATCGAGAAATCCAAACGAATGAACAGATAAGAAAAGAGATATCTTTACT
Organism: Ophiopholis aculeata; assembly: GCA_032273385.1. Classification (NCBI taxonomy): domain Eukaryota; kingdom Metazoa; phylum Echinodermata; class Ophiuroidea; order Amphilepidida; family Ophiactidae; genus Ophiopholis; species Ophiopholis aculeata. Next base: position 55 of record JAUMTS010099113.1, on the reverse strand, counting down.
TGCTTGTGGGCGTTCATCTTGTTAACTACTTCTCGTTTTGTGTAATGGTGTACAG
>JAUMTS010099002.1:0-10358 GCA_032273385.1 Ophiopholis aculeata | reverse complement strand
AAGCAGCGTAATGCAGAGCTGGCAGCTATTGCAAAGAGACTGGAAGAGAAGTCTAAATCATTACAAAAACAACAGAATAACAAGGTATGACTGCCCTCTAGTGGCAAATGAGTTGGTTGAATTATGATAGGCATCCAACATTACTTATACATAGCATTATTTTGTCAGAGTCCCCACATTATAACACATTAAAGTAATATTTTTAATGATTATAACAATTATACTTAATTAATCTATTTTTAAAATTAATTTTCCTGTATCACAAATTTCCTATTTTTACTGTTGTATTTATAGTAATTTTATTTATCTTCCATCTATTCATCTTTCATTATCATAAATACAAATATTGATATCAACCACAAAAAATGACCTGAAATCTATTTATTTATTTTCCTGCATCACAAATATCTATAAGATAGTGATTTTATTTTTCATTACTCATCTTTATTCTTAAATATTGTTGTAATATTGATATGATATATTTGACTAACCTGGAGGAGGTAGGGTCAAAATGTGGATTGATCTATGCCTAATTCATAACTACAAATGTTACCCAGTACCTGATACCTGAAGATGAGACCCCCTTCCCCACCTCAGGGAATCTATCTATTCCACTTTACTGAAAGTGATACAGTCTGAAGTCTTAGAATCCAATATTGGTTATTGGTTTTAGCAGACCACACATTGATGAGCCTAATATCCCAAATATTGACCAATATGTCATTACCAATGTATCTATCAAAAAAACATTTATTTCCAGATCAATTTTCTTTTTACTGAGAAGGTCACAATGTCACCATAATTTGTAACCTTGATTAATGGTGCATACCCATGAATGACTATGAAATAAGGATATTGACAATATGTGAATGATTGAATGTCAATCAATCATCAACGTCATACATTCCTGTCATAAAAATATGTCATGTGATGAAGCAAAATTAATTTGATCCCTAAGGAATTAAGAGAGAATAATTTCGAAAACATGTCATTGAAAAACTTGAGATTTTTCTTCTAAATTCAACTTTATTAAAGCTACAATTAAAATTTTATTAAAGCTACAATTAAGGGAAAACCATTAAAACTGGTCATAGTTCCTGACTGCTTCCTGTTAAATCAAAGATGTGATATAAAGTATTACTAGTATTACATGACATAGTTGGTGGATTCTTAAGGTAGCATGAACTCTGACAATTATCATATTCCCAACATTTAACTAAATTTATTTTGATTGGTCCTTATCTAGATTCATGTGCTATAGTTTTTAATATGAATAAAGTGCAAACTTCTTAAAAAATGCTTCAGAAATGCAGTATTTAGATAATAATGAGTAATAATAGTGGTCCCAAACACTAGACTATTGATTGATGAAATTGATTTTGTTTCCTTTTGAATGGTTAATTAACCAGAAACTTTTTCATTTCTTGAAACAGTTTTCCCCTCAAATATTGATAAATACACATGGAGATCCCGGGAAGACATGATATTGGGCGGGTATTGGTGTCTATTATGGTCACTTGTCCCAAATAACAACACTGACTTATGATATCGATTTATTAATCAATATTAGTTATTTGTATGTATTCTTATGGTAATCACAATAGATCTATCTATGTGAAATACAATTTATTATATATGTACATGGGATAGGAGGTACTCTGAGAGATGTAGCATATAATAGTGGGAGTTACAATTGTCTAGATATGGAACATTTTGGATCTTCCCTTCCACTGGATATTTGATTATATACTAAGGATGTTTTAACAATAGAGGAATATATTTTACCTGTGGAGAAATATTCTACAAGTTATTATGGAATTCATCTTGTTGCTTTCATAGAACAACAATCAAGTGATCATCAATTATAAGCTTTAATATATGAATAGCTTATATCGATAAGCGTATATCAGATCTGGTCAGCATATGTATTAATATTGCGGTGGTGTATTCTTCATTGAGGATATTTCAATCTTCAGGAAATTCATTTGAACGAAATATCAACTTGGCAACCAGTATCACAGTTACAATAAGGAGGAATGCAGAAGTGGTCTTCAAGCTTACCAAGCAACCAGTCCTAAGAAATTTCATTTGTTGAGATGTTGAGAGAAATTGTTTGCAAATATTGTCATTAAGAAAATGTGAAGTGACAGCTTTGTATCCGTTGATTGAGGAAGCACAAGTAGAGGTCATTGTACGTTATTAAAGATATGTCCCATCAGAGACATTGTTTCCAATAACAAATATCGGATAACAAGACCTAATGATGTACACAACATTATGAAAGAGAGACAAAGTTCACTCACTAATTAGTCTAGTATGTAATGTTTTGATGATTCGTGCTATAAGGACAGATACAATGTCAATAATGCTTCAAAATGCTAGCCAAAGGTGCTGTATCGGGGATATACTTATGTGTTATTCATCACAAAACCATGTGCTAAAACTATCAAAGCGGTTAATGAAAATGAGGTGGGATGAAATTTGAGAGGAGACGACTTTCATTGGAAAACATTCTACTATGGCAAGATTGAATATTTCATGAGATTTGATGTTTGGAAAGCTGCTTCTTGAAATGAACATTTAGTTAAAGTGCAGACATGCTAGTGTAACGACATGTTGAGGAAATTGTTATATAAGAGCTGTAGAATAGTTTTTATTGGTGCTATCATCAGTGTGATTTGCAGTTACATTTTTAGTGAAAAAAGGAAGTCTGTACCAGGAGTTCTACTTCAGCTGTCTTGTTGTTTTGTTGTCAAGGGCTTCCTGCGATTGTGTGTTGGTGAGATAACATTGACCATGGCTGACACAGGTGGTGGTGTGACAAAATTCTTGTGGAACACTTTATTCAACGATCCACCAACTAACAATAATGGAAATCAGAAAGGACAACAGGAAACACAAATGTCACCGCAGAAGCAAGCGACAACCACGCCGCAGAAGCAAGCGAATACCACGCCGCAGAAGCAGGCGACAAAAATGTCTCCGCATAAGCAGACGACAACCACATCAAATACGAGTCCTCAAGGGAAACTTGGTCAACCACAGAAGAAGACGTCACCAAAAGCTGCTTTTCCACAGCTTGTCATCAATCCTAATACACAAGCAAGAACATCTGTGCAGAATTCGGCACCTGTGAAGAAATTTAATGATGTGCCGCAGACTATGCAGAATTCTACACCTGTGAGGAATTATAAAGATGTAAATCCGTTGATTGGTCAGAAGACTTTTAAAGAAATTGATAAATCAGTTATGATAAATGGTCGAAATAACATGGTAGGAGAACAAACAGGCATGAACAATAACAATGTCCGTACTGGAGCACCGCAGAAAGTTATTCCAAATGGGAATATGTCGAAAGAAAGTCAGTATAATTTTGAGAAATGTAATGGTCGTAGAAAGAGTATTGTAACTCAGGAAGTTGATGTGATGTCTAGAAATAATAATGGAATGAATGGAAGTAACCAGAATGGTTTGTCTCTGCAAAAGTCCAATTCAGGACCACAAATAAATCCATCTATGCAACGTCAGATTCATACACATAGTACAGCCAAGACTGGGATGCATATACCAAATGGATCTGTAACACAGCCTACTGGTCCTGCAAAGAAGAAGATTGTTGGTGCCGTGCCTTTACCAGGATTAACTCAACACAATGTCATCCGTAAGGCAAGCACACAGCCACTGAATGGTTCTCAAAATATTACCCCAGTGCAAGAGAAGCAAAGTGTTTTCAATAAGCCTCAAGTCAGTCAGGAATCTAGTGCTAATCAATCTCAAATTGACAAAGCAGAACAAAATGGTTCCACGGTTGAAGGACAGAAAGCTGTTACAAGTTCACTGGAGAATATGCAGGAAAAAGTGTTGTCTTTTTTCAATATGTCTCAAACAAATCAGAAGCCTGAAGTTAGTCAAAAGCCACAAATTAGTCAGCTGCATAATTTAGTGTTTGGACAAACTTCCAAACCAAAGCCAGATGTGAAACATGGGCAACCTATCCAGACATTGACAGAACAAAGCAACAAGAAGCCTCAAGTTAGTCAAAAGCCTCAAATTAGTCGGCAGCATAGTTTGGTATTTGGACAAACTTCCCAGCCAAAGCCAGATGTGAAACGAAGGCAATCTGTGCTGACAGTGACAGAACATAACAACATGACGGCTCAAGTTAGCCAGAAGCCTCAAGTTCACCTACAGCCTCAAATTAGTCAACAGCACAATCTCGTATTTGGACAGACTGCTCAGTCAAAGCAGGACATTTCCCAGCAAGGTCAAGCTGCTCAGACAACGAGCGGTCAAAACAGCCAAAAGCTTCAAGTCAATCAAAGGCCAAAAATAAGTAAACAGCAAAATTTGGTATTTGGAAAAACTTCCCTGCTAAACCCAGACGTGATACAAGAGCAGTCTGTCCAGGCAGTAACAGAACAAAACAACAAACAGTCTGAAGTCACCCAAAAGCCTCAAATTAGTCAGCAGCATAATTTGGTATTTGGAGGAACTTCCCAGCCAAAGCAGGACATTTCCAAAGGTCAAATTTTTCAAGCAGCCACTGAACAAAACAGCCAGAAGCCTCAAGTTAGTCAAACATCCCCAATCAGCCGTCTGCATAACTTGGTTTTCGGACAAACGCCTCAAGCTTCCCAGCCAAAGCAAGATGTAGTTAAACAAGGACAATCTGGACCTACCCAGACAATGAGGGAACAAACTGATTTGAAAATGGGCACACAGGTAGTCTCAAATATAAATGCCCCTTATACAGGAGGATTACCAGCAACAAGTGTGCATCAGCAGAATTTAAAGCAAAATCAGACTGCTCAACAGCACCCACTACTTAATGGAAACCATAATGATAAAGGCCATACCACTCAACAACAACCACAGCAAATGTTTAATCAAACTAGAATAAGTGATCAACACAATCTAACATTTGGACATAAATCTAATAATGCCGGACAGTCACAGGTAGCAGCTCAGGACAAAATCAATACCCATGGAGGGAAGGATAGAGTTCAATCTAGGATTAATCCGAAACATAGACCTCTTTCCCAAGCTGCTATTTTGAATAATGCATTTAAAGCTGAGTCAGCAGGAATGCAGCAAGACACGCTTATTGCCCCAAAAGATAACCAGAGAGATCAAAATGGACTGGGTATGAATTCCTATCAAAGACGGCATTCCCAAACTACTGCTTTGAATAATCAACTTGGAGCTGTGTCATCGGGTATGCAGCAAGACACACTCATGATGCAAAAAGATAACCTGAGAGATCAAAAGGGAGTGGGTATGAGTTCTAATCAAAGAAGACCTTCCCAAACTGCTGTGATGAATCATCCACTTGGAGCTGGGTCAGCAGGAATGCAGAAAAACGCACCCATTATACAAAAAGAAAACCAGCGAAATGAAAGTGGAATATATATGAATTCAAATCAAAGACGACCTTCCCAAACTGCTGTGATGAATCATCCACATGGACCTGCGTCAGCAGGAATGCAGCAAAACGCACTCACTACACAAAGAGATGACCAGAGGGATCAAAATGGAGTGGGTATGGATTCAAATCAAAGACAGCCTTCACAAACCGCTGTGATGAATCCTCTTAGGGCTGCTTACTCACCAATGCAACAGCAGTCTCCTCCAAACAGAGAAGTAAGGCAGCATCCATTATTAATTGGAACACCACAGCAGAATACAAACAGTTTTCAGCATCATAATGTAAACTTCCAAAAGAAGAGTGTCCAGTTTTCTTTAGATACAAGACCAGATGTTGTGGTTCCCCAGCGTCAAACGGAATTACAGTCAAGGCCAAATGGGGCAATGCAACCAAGTGTCAGAAGAGGAGATCAACAATTTCAAGCAGATGCTAGGCTTGGGCATAATTTGCCCCCTGGAATTATAAAATCAAAATATGGACCTAATATATCAAGGAGTAATCCTGAATTAAATAAGATAAATGGATCTAGAGATTCTTATGGCAGCCAGTCCATGGAAAGTTCATTTCAGCAATCATTGACAGATTCAACAATCATTGACATTCAACCTGTTCAAAGTGCCACACAATCTGCAATGGATGTGAAATCTGAAAATAATTCCTTGAATAGCCAACAGCGTCCACCTGAACAACCCAACACATCAGACTCGCCGCCCACAATTGAATTTGGCGACACAACCTTCACAATTCCCGGTCCGATAAGCTCATTACTAAGCATCAGTATGCCTTTTAAGCTGTCACTATTTCAAACTAATGCCCCACAGGCAACACCAATGCCGCCACCACGACCTCACTCAGCAGACGAAGCTACAAGTGAACAGCGAAGAGCAAGCTCTTCCATCATAGATGGAGGCAGAAAACTGTTTGATATAAACAGAAATAATTCTACTCAAGATGATTTGAATGTACATCTGGAAGAGACACATGCCCCCTATAGAATGCAGACACCAAGGAGACCCGGAAAGCTTCAAAGACGGGCTACTGTGTCAGATTTCAAAATGGCGGCGTCAGATCGCACAAAAGTGGATATTGATGACATTCTGCAGTCTTTACGTGATCAGCAGGTAAATGTGATGTTTAGTAAATAAGGGTGTGTGCTTATGAATGTAATTTGCAGGCAAATAGAATGGACTACTATTATTACTCAGACAACACTGTCTGCACACTGTACCATAAATGCATAGCCCCCTCATAATTGTTTGACCAGGTAATAACTGGCAAATATATTTGAGGGCTGAGCTTTCAATACTCTAGCGAGTGTCGTCTTCAGAGCCACAATAGCAGTATTGGTTATTTTATGATTTCATTTTATATCATAAGAAGTCTTTCATGTTGGAAATTTAACATTTATCCAACATTGACTATAGGAAAGTGTCAGAATTTACCATGCTAGACACAGTTAGATTTGTAAAAACGTCAGAATCTTTCAAAAACATCTTTCTATAGGACATAGATACTGTGGTGTAACCCCTATTCTTAACATTTCATATAAAAATGGACACGCTTTGACATTTATTTTGAAACTACAAATAGAGATTGACATGACAAACATCAAACCCTCTTGTCTAGAAAGTCTTATTAAGTTTTGAAGAGCTATTTCAATTATTTGAACTTTGTAAATTGAAAAGAGAGGAAACAAACTACTTTTATTACTTTACTTTATTGCTTTGATACTTAAAATACTGTTGTTATTGGAACAGGGGATCTAGATGTACTGAACGTTTGTAATATGAATCAGCTATGCAAGTCATGGGTCCAATATAAACTGAAGGTTTATGAACATTTTGAAAATTGGATCAAGAGGCTTCACTGTTTCAACTAACCAACCCCTTGTGGAAGGAGTGTCAATACTCAGTTTTATGTAGCTTCTGCTGCAGAGGTTTATTGCAGAATTTGGTTTCTTAAATGTTAAGTTATTTTGTAGACAGTTTAAATAATGTCAGTGTCAAAATCAGCATTAGTTTATCAACACATTCATTAAGTCTCTACAGGGGGCTTAGCTTAATTACTTCATCAGAGAGCCAATGTATCACACCTTGATGGTTGATGCAGAGATGGATATCAACACTTTAATTAAGTCTCTGCTGGGGGGCTCAGCTTGATTGCTTCCTCAGACAGCTAATGCATCACATCTTGATACAGAGATGGGTAGGCATGACCCTGTCACATACCATTAGGTCAAAATTAAGCATCTTTTTGACCCATCTCCATTTGACCCATATCATTAAGATTTGTTGTCTTTTCTGATTTTGCCCTTCTTTCTTAAATAGTGCATACCTCACTGAGTGAGTACATGTATTAAATCCCAGTGGAAGTTGAGCAAAAGCAATGTTTGTTTAAACTAACCAGAGAATGGCAGAGATAGAGTTACTATTTTCAAGATTCAATTTGAAAATTCTGCTTCTATACAAAATGTGTCCACTGCATAGTTTTTAACATTTCTTTCTCTACATCAAATATCTCAGCACATTATTGGAACATTCCTAAATGTCCAATTAAACCAAGGTATAGGGTGATTGCACGGCAGGTCAATAGGTCAAACTAGGTGACATACCATGAAATACCATGAAGTCAACCAAGCGTGCTGGAGGACACACAAAGCCTCCACAGCACAGTTTTCTATGCAGTTTCAATGGAGGCTCCTACAAACCCATCTCTAAAATTAATATTTTTACATGAAATCGGCAAATTGTTGCCTCAAAAATTGAAGAGAAAATTCTTGAACAATACCTCTAATAAAAAAAGCAACAATTAGGGAAATTTGGCATAGTCATTATTTTTTATAGCATTTTAAAATGCGAACACGGGATTTCCAAATTGCTCAGTACAGTGTTCAGTGGTTTGCTTGTCCTCCAGAAGAATTGCCGCGGATGGATGAACATTTGACCCTGGTGTCTGTGCAAGGGCCCTATATGACATGTTTGAAAAAAAAACATTTATTTATACTATACTTAAAGTACTTGGATAGCTTATGTCACAGCATGACAATACAGTTTTACGGACGTACAAAGAGAGAACTAAAAAAACCCCTTCCTAATGTATAACTACCAGTCTACTACCACAGTAACATACAATTTAAAGTGCAAGTTTCTTAGGCCGCAAATAAGTCCACATCATTATCAGCAGCAGTAAAACAGCCAGTACCATGGTGCGTCCAAATATAGCTAAATAACCTTTCAAATATTAACTTTAAATGTCAAGTGAATCAATATACCTACCAATTTGCTGGATATATCGTCTAATCAGTATTTATTAAACGACATGCAAGGTTGCCATGTGTCGCAATCTATATATATAAATATATCAACTACAGTTAATATCAGAATGCTTCTAAGAAAAAACTACATCATCATTCAAAACACTTTACTAAAGTGTGACAATTGTAAGCATTTTCTCACAACTATTACTATTCAGATACGGATTAAACACGCTACGCCGCGCCTAGTATTTAACTATGTTATCACAAAATGTTGAAATATCTATCAAATTGACCGGATTTTACTTCTTTTTTGGTCCAGGGGGCACTCGATAATAGGTAACGCACCATGCTCCATCACAAAAACGCCCTTTTTCGCCAACTGTCTTTGTCACCGAGCGAACCTTATTTGTACAATCTATCACCGGATGACCCCGTATTTTTCACTTTGGCTCACCAAAAGAAGCTGAATGACTCGGGGCAGTCAGATATGAAAGTGATGTACGATTTCCATCGGCTACCTAGAAAGTAAGGATCTTTCTGTAACAAATGCCTAAAAAAGTTACAAATTTTAACAATAATTTCCCGAAACTTTAAACATTTTGGACAAATTTACCGTTTATTTAAACAAAATTTATAAATAAATAACGGGGTCTTTCGGTAGCTAAGAAAAATATAGAAGAGACAACATTGAACGTATCCTCTTCATTTGTTCAACAAATCCTACAAATCACGTCATCCATTTCTTCCTGTTATTGACGATTAACTGAGCACCAACAAACTTGAACTAGAATAAATCAAAGATCAAGTGCATTCAATGGGGAACCCATGCTATTGTATTATTGATGTCTTGTTGTTGTTATCTTGCACTCATGAAACGATTACGTCAGAACCTGATTTCGTTATAGATACAGACAGTTACATCATCAGCTTATCTCAGTGGGAAATATTCTGCCAAAATAGGTAGTAGAATTGTGTTTTCTTGTTTATATCCTGTCTTGTCTTTTAAAAGTCGTTCCTTGATTAGTACTGTATACTTTCTTTTTGTTATTTTTGTTGAGTTATAGGGGTAAGCTACTGTATATAATAGGGCCTTCGGGCCTTATTGGCCTTCCAGCTTACTCGTCCATAATGTTTAAATCGTTTTGCATTGTGTTTTCTTTGGATGTATATGTATTTGGAAATAACAATTTAATTTAATTTTGATTTGATTTTTTCACAACTACATTGTTTTATTTAAATCAAATAAAGTACCCCGCAGAATGACTTTTCCTCATGATTCGTTTGGAAAATTTAAGATACATTGAATAGGAAAAAAATTAACAAGCAGACAGGTGCTTTTTTTACGACTTACGTTACATAACAGTCACTTATAGCTCAATTTCATTTGGTAAACTTCAGAAGGAAAAAAAAAGTACTAGACCGACTCACTTAAACCCAAATGTTTACATAATTAAGTTCTACTTTTAAAAATACATGCAGGACTTCAGGTTGGTGAAAAATATCATGAGATGGTATAATTTGTGTTTGTTTTCAATCACCTTAAAAAATGTATTTTGTTTCGTTTTGCTATTAGCTTGGGAACCCAAATTTGACAATACGCAAATAATAATAATAACCAGCATTTATATAGCGCCTTTCCATCTAGATCAAAGCGCTGTTGCCTATATTATTACGTTG
>JAUMTS010098891.1:0-10358 GCA_032273385.1 Ophiopholis aculeata | reverse complement strand
TTGTTAGGAAGCAACATCCTCGGACCAATTATCTCAACTTTCCGAAGGGTTATCTCGACCAAATTTTTTTTGGGTGGAAGATACTGTTGTTTAGAGTGTGATAATGCATAAAAGTGAACTTTGACCAAAATGGTCATTGCTTCCTTTTTTCATAGCAGGGCAGAATAAAACAGCACATTTCCCTCCAAGCTAACCTTTTTGAGCGTTCAATTATTTGGTCATGTCTCCGCACCACCATGCTTCCGGCCATACATACTTGACAGAGACTTTGAAGTTACACATCCATCACGTTGTTCAGCACGGTTGGTAGTTGATATTGCTTTCATCAAATCATGTTGACGACCAATGTTACAGGGCAAGGTGACTGATGGCTTGCGCTTTGATATATCTGTAAAACATTCAGGTTATGGCAACATTTTTTACCTATGGTCTACTGGATGGACTCGCTATTATATTATCTTTAAAAAAGTAATTTTTACAGAGCCAGGAAAAAAAGGTTTAAAAACAATTATGTAATTTACTATATCAAGTTACATCATATATCTTAACATTATTTTCACAATATGATAATAGATATTGAATGTATAAGTATTAACTTCAGAAATATTGTACACATTTTCAAATTATTGACATATACTGATTATGAGTATCCCAAGTTAAATGTGTAATTTTTATTTTTTTTACTGAAATCTTATCACACTGCATTGGCAACTTATAGACTGTTATATAACACCTGAATAGATCATTGTCATTTCATGTGGAGATTGTTGTTCTCGTGACCTTTAATAACAAACAGTGAATACCAACGTTATATTTGGTAATGTGTCAGCACCATCATGATGACGCGGCTCCGAATCCAATGTAACATTCTTAGTGAGTTTTCTGTCCAGTACTTTACAAAAATCCAATATTCGGTCTTCCTTAAATTACATGAAGGGCGATAAAACAGCATATTATTTCCACTTCATGCTCACCTTATTTCAGAGTTCACTTATTACGTAATGTACCAGCAGTCCAGCACCACAATGCTTCAACGTTTTTTTTTCGCGAAGAACGATCCTAATTAATAAGATATAATTTATTTCTTCTTATGTTGAACTGCACATTTAACTATGAGGGGAAGATGATTACACACGCTTTTTTATTCTACGTCTTAAATCATTGGGGATTTAAATTGATTTCAAATGTTTAACCTTCCCTGTCATGGTACTGACCCTCCCCATAATTTAAGATGCTGAAAACAAATTACAAGTGGGAAATTCCCATCTATCACCTCCCTACTTAACCTTCAAACCAAAGTCCCTACTTTTAAAACAAATATAGGCCTACAACAGGTTATTTCACTCCATCTCCATTTTTTTCTTCGGGGTGGGGGGGGGGCTTGTCTTCTTACTGGGGGCTGAAGCCCAACCCCCATTTGTTACACCCATGATACAGTGCCCCTGCGTAAGGCCTAAACAAAAAAATGTGTTTGTTTGTCCACAACAGTTCTCCAGGGGGAAGCAAAAACATGGGTTTATTTGCACTGCCTTTTGAGGTCTGTCACACTTTAAATATATAAAACCAACACAAACAAGAATATATCTTACTATTTGACAAGAGTGCACCTGTCTTTTAGGGTTTAGCATCAAATTGATCTCTTCAAGACTTTTTCAGTATATCAATACATTTTCTTTTCTATTTTGATATTTTTTTTTTATGATTTGTTTTGCTCAATTTTTTTTCCTTCAAGATTTGGACAGTCGGTCAGATGAGGACAAACAAACATTTTTTTAAGGCCGAATCAACAATGTCTTACTTTGATTTCACTTGCAAGTCTCATCTGTGCATTCTCCACGTTCCTTTGTACATCTTCCATTTCATGGTTAGTCTTGAAGATGGCAATCTTATGATCATTCTGAAAAGAAAATGGAATCAAATGTTTCAGCATTCTTCTTTGCATCTCTTGGAGGCAGGGAAACATCAACAATTATGTGTACTCTAGAGAGGAAGCACAATTTCCCACAATGATCAAGCAAAAAAATACTGTGAATTTGTTATTGTCTATTTAAAATATCCCTGGTTTTGACAAGCCCCTTCACATTTATGCTTCAAATATAAAACATACACAAATATAATATTTCTGTATTTCGTTAAAAAAGAATTATCTACTAACCATGGGCATATTCATGTCGTCTACAAAGTAGATGAGTTTTTTGGTGCCTGGTGGGCCGTAGTTGCGACCTGCTTTCTTCTCCAATGGTTTCTCCAAAACACCTTAAAAGTAAAGAATAAGTGAAATATCAAGTAATATTTAATTACATGCATGGTCAAATACTTTTTATAATTGCTTTTCTGTATAAAAATTTGATTCAATTAAATCTGTCAAACCATTTGCATGTATGAAGAATTTTCTTATTGCAGCTGCCTATAATTTACTATGAAATCTGGTTACCCTTATTAGTCCCATTTTTATTGATATCTTCAAAACTAATAATATTTCAGTTGAAAAATTCATTATGAGTTTTGAAAAATATGAGCTTCTTTTGATGTCAAATTTTCACAAATGAGAAAATCAGAACAGGTTCTTTTCTCATCAGGTTGAGTCAGTGATATGTATACTGTAATTTTGGAATTAAACCTGTAAAGTTTATGGAAAAAAAGGCTCATTTGAAATCAAATCTCAATTTTTATGAACTAAAATGAGATATGTACGTAATGTTCAAAGTGACAAAGAAAAATCACAGGTAAATGAAAATTATCCACAAAATAACGAACCTTGCAACATTTCTGATGTGGTGTAGTAGTTGAATGGTACATTGGTAACTGCATAGTCCTCAGATAGATCGGCAAGCTTGTTGCCGACAAGTACACTCTTGCCGAGACCGGCGTTGCCGACCAACATGACAGGGCGCCCTCTCTCCATCAACATATCCATGAAGAATCGTACACGAGTTGTCTCAGCCGTGGGGACAAGTACAGCCTGTTAGAAAATATGACAAGTCTTGTTAAAGACATATTATAACAATTTCTGACACAAACACCCTCAACTTTTCTCAATTTTGCACGATTGTATTCCCTATCGAAACTTGTTTACATGTCTAAAGCACTTTGCATTCCAAAAGCGGGAAAGGGAAACACCCAAAATGTTACAATAACACAATAGTGCAATCAATTTTTGACAACTTTGTGAAAGGTTCAATATAAAGTGACGCACCATGCTCCATCAAAAGGCACCACTCTTTACTGTCACCAAATTACCCCACCTTTATATAATTTATCAACCAAGAACACATTTTTAAACCAATTTCTGTCACCAAAAGATCCTGAAACACCTCATGAAAGGGACTTTTGAATATTCTAAAATTTTCCTCAAACTAAAAACTATTAAAAAATCTAAAAGAGATTTTGTAAAATTGTGTAAAAAAGTACAATTTTTTCTCAAAAAGACCCAATCTTTGAAAATAACTCACCCTAAGGCCCACTTCTTGAGTCAGTTTGTCACCTAAAGACTCCTTTTTATTTCAATATTTTATCAAACAATATGAGTGCACCTTTCCCATCTGGCATCTTTCTTGTCGTCTGAGATGTTAGAAATCAAGTGGTGCAGAATAAAGGGTAATGGGGTGGTGGGGGATCTAAGCAAATATGATGCAAAATATCAGATATGAAGAGGGAACATTTTTTTGTTCTCGTCTCCTCCTTCATAAATTTCTCGGAATTATCAATTTTTTTTCAATCTTACCTGCAATGGCATATCTGGATCCAGCTCAAACTCAGGAACTTTCTCTGTCCATGGCACAAATTTCTTGGACTCTGGATCGATGAAATAGTCAAATATGGTGCCCTGACTCGGAAACTTGATGGTCTTGAATTCTCCTCCCCACCACTTGCTGAATTCAACCCTGTAATCAACAAGCTGGGGGAAAAAACAGGAATGAGAACATGTTTTTATAAAAAGGCTAGAAATGGATCAAAAAAGTTTGAAAAAAGCACATAAGATTGCACAAAGGACTCTACAAATGAGCTAGTACCATTGCCGCCAGAATCAGCTACTTGAGCGAGTTTCATATGGGTTTCCATAAGACAATTAGTAGTGAGTTTTTTGTCCTTTGGAATTTTAAGCTCGCTGGTACTTTTTTCAAGATCTCTGGTGAAAATGTTCATCTAAGTGTCAGGTTTTGAGGTAAAACACAAGGGTAAAACTATGCTGAAATACACATTTAGGGAGTTTTTTTTAACAAAAAGAAAATTCTTATTTGGGGGTGTTCAGAAATTTATTGGTTGAGGCTTATACTTACAAAATATTTTGTAAGTCATATTTAGTGAATTTGTAATTAGAAGATAAAAACTATGACATTTTAACATACCTGATCCTGGAACATAGCACCTCCAAATGCCCAGACGCACGCAAAGACAAAGTAGAGTTCATAGAGCTCTTTGGAGCAGTCTGGTGGAGTGTTCTCTGGTGTCAGTAAACACTCTAAGAGGTAACAAAGCATTTGGACTTGACTTTGCTCTGCACAACAGACAAAAAAGAGATTAGAATTATTCAACTACAACAGATGCATGTTAACTGTATAAGGAAAGTGGACAGATGTAGGACTTGAAGCTTTTTGGTAGTTAAAACAATACTGACCATCTGCTGTTGCAATTCTGAAATGAGGACAAAACCATATTTATTGATTTTAAAAGACCTCAATTCATATAAAATCATGTATCATGAAAAACAATTTAAAACAAACAAAACATTACAAAAACATTATAAATTACTTTAGTTAAATTATAAAGATAGGCCTTTACGATGAGTATCTGACTTCTTCAGGACAAATAACTAGAGGTAGATTGAGATAGCTAAGTAGATTCTTACTTGTTCGACACAGAACCTATTTAAACCTGATCAGTTATTACTTTAATTGGCTAGGATATGTTTTGTTAATAAATGGTTGTTCCATTGTATTAAAAGAGCAAGCCAGAATAAAGATAGAATATGTAGGGAAAAAAAAGGAAAAACATAAGAAATATCTATATCTAGAAAAGAATCAAAATAGTACTAAACCAAATTTCAGGATGCTGTCGTCCAGGGAAGATATT
Source organism: Ophiopholis aculeata (assembly GCA_032273385.1). Taxonomy (NCBI): domain Eukaryota; kingdom Metazoa; phylum Echinodermata; class Ophiuroidea; order Amphilepidida; family Ophiactidae; genus Ophiopholis; species Ophiopholis aculeata. The sequence continues at coordinate 5,285 of JAUMTS010098891.1, read as the reverse complement.
TTGGGTGAAAATCATTTGTTTAATTTAATGTTTCATTTCTTACCCGGGATAGGAATGATCTTCTTGAATCTAATCTTGACCGTGTCCAATATCGGAGGCAGATATTTGTCAAATAGAATGGTCAGGTTGGCTCTCTCTGATTGCACTTTACAGGTGTCAATCCAACTGGTCACAACTCTGGGGAAAAAAAGTGAAAGAGCGCTGCACATTACATTGTGGCATCCTTGTTGAAATCATCCAAGGAGCTTACTTTTAAAACTTACACTGTCTTTAACAGGTCTAATTCTTGTTCAACCTCAAGAAAGCTAGTATAGGCTACTCTGGAAGGGCACTCAAATTACATTTTGTTACGTATATTCCACATGATTGATGTTGGTAAAGATTTTCCTGCAAAACCTAGGAAATATTTGGTTTTTTCCAAAGCCAGGGCTTATGAGCAACAAGTTTTGCCAAAATCTGGTGAAGTTTAACAGAAAGTTCAGTTTTAACAAACTTGGAGGTTCAGCTTTGTTCAGCTTTGAGAAAGCACACTTTTTCTTGAAAATGCTTGTTAAAATGGCATTGATGGCCCAAATAACTGGCAAAGTTGTATTTATAGCCAATCAATAAATTTGACACGATCAAGGGGAATTTTGATCTGTCAATATAAACTACTTGCCTATTTAAAATGCTACATTTTGATCCAAACCCCATCTCAATCGGACATCTGGTTGTAGAGATATAAAACAATTCTTTGAAGTTTCTAAACAATGTATAACATAAGAATTTGTCACCTCTTTAAGCTTATAACTCAAAATCAATTTCCTGACATCCGACTCATTACCCTTGTTCATGTCACAAATGTAGACAGCTCTTTAAGAAATTATTAGAATAACAAATGATGACTTACGGATGCCATCCGAGATCTGTAGGGTTGACGTAGAGGATACCAGCTCTGGAAACGGTGGCAGGGGTGGCCGTCTTCAGATGACTGATCTCAAATAACATACGCATTGAGGGTGTCAGAGGGATGCGTTCATTGCTGGCCAGGGTCAGCACCTATCAAAGAATTAGACAATGAGGATGACTTCAAATGTTCAACAGGTGGGTGTTATATTTACCAAAATCAAACATAGATGTGCCTAACACACTTTGAAGCTTTGACCCACCTCCATACATATTTTCAACCCAATTATTTGCATCCATAAATGTATTAATTTCTTATAAAAGGCACATAATGTTGCCTAAATTGGGTGCTTTTTATGACACTCTCCTAAAAATACACTTAATGCATGAAAATTGGAGGCTTAAGTCCGTGTTCACTTAGAATATGTCTGTTCTTGTGAAATTCCCATCTTAGCAGTAAACTTATAAACCAAGAGCCCAGAGGTTTATTCAGCTTAAAACACACAAGATTTGATGATCTGATCATGTTGGTTTTAAGCCAAGAGTCAATATTTTATATGGCTACTGCATTCCTTGACGGAATGTACACTAGAGTCAGCATGTCACCAACAAAGATCTCTATGGCCAACTCCCAAAGTTATCAGACAAAATCAAACAAAGGAGAATTCGATTTGCAGGCCACTGTTCAAGAAGTAAGCATGAGCCAATATCAGAGCTGATCAACTGGATCCGAAAACATGGGCACAGGAGCCCCGGCAAGCCCACCCTGACCTTTGACACACTGAAGCAAGTTACTGGACTGGAGGCATCAGAATTCCAGGCGGCTATGGAGGACAGGAAGCTATGGCGATCTATCACAGTTCGGGAAAGCCACCCGCCATAAGTCAAGTCTAAGTCAGTAAGTCACTGCATGATATCCTGTACCGGAAGCCTGGGGTCACAAAATATGTACACAGGGGTGAAATTCAAGTTGCTTTGATGTTTAACTTGGTTGTCATTCAGCTATTCATGAGTGAAGTGTTATGTGTAATGCGATTATAATCATATCAACTGGATCACGCTTTTGAGTCCTGAAACATGATCAAAACCATCGCAACACAAAAATATTCTACAGATGCTCTTGTTCCTGGATATGCTTGATCCACTTACCAAGGAGTTACATAATCACTTTGGGGTGACATTATAAATATTATTATCATAAAATAAATTCTCACCTTGTTGTCATCCATGACAGTATTGAGGGATTCAATCCACATAGGATCAATATCACCATCCAATACAATCCATTTGGGACCATCGTGAGTGATGTTACTCATGTCCCTCATGATGACAGAGAACAGACCATCTTTCCACTCTCTGGTTGCCGGATTGATGATACCAAACAATTCATCATTGGTCACAGCTTTAGGGTTGAGATCTACAAAAACTGGCTTGCGCTTCATGTTGGAGTAAGTCTTGGTCAGCGTTTTCAGTACCTATTTACAAAACAAAACAATTATTGTGAAATATTGTTTTGATATAAGTGTTTTTTCTTTCAGTTAAGTAAAAGTTACAGAACAAAGCTATTAAATTGAAAAGGGAACCCTAACTTGTTGGGGAATAAGATTTGTCCAGCATTCTCAATACTTGCACAGGAATACAAAACAATTCCATAGCTGATGATCAAATAATGTTTGGAAATAAGTATATACTTAGTTGAGTAAAAGTTACAGGAATAAAGCTATGAAAGGGGAACCCCAATTTGTAGGGGAAACTGAAAAATGTCTTGTCCAAAGTTTTCAATTAAAATAAGTGCTCAGTTGGGTAAAAGTTATAGAAACAAAGCTATGAAAGGAAATTCCATTTTGTTCAGAAAGCCTTTGGGTGCAAAATATTGGTGTTTATCTTTATTGACATTTTTGACATTGTTCAATTATTCATAAAAATCTATAAACGATAAACACATTCATAAATATAGTGATCTGATTGTGACAATTTACCAGCAGCAAATTACAGCGCCTTAGAACAGACTGTCTGGTTAATGGCGCTATAGAAGGCCCAACTACAGGGATGATACTGGTCTCATAGAAAAAAATACACAAATAGCCTGGGGATCCACAGGGCTGCCTAGACCCCCTGGCGTGGTTCAGGGGCCGGGCCTTTTTGGGGTCCATCGGGCAAAGTCCCCGGTAGCTCTGATATTTAAGTGAAATTAAATGTATCAGAGGCCGCTAAGATTTTAAAAGAACCTGTTAAGGTACGCCCGAATTTCATAAAAATACAGTTTTTAAATGATTTTTTTTTTTAAATTGGAATTCCATTTTGAAAAAATCTTAATTCCAATTTAAATAAGGTAAGAAGAAGTTATTCAATTATTATTATTGTTACCTGAGATTTGCCAGTGCCTGCATTTCCGATAATAAACACAGAATGTCTGACAGCCAGAAGTTCTTCCAACTGGACAACCTTCATTACAAAGTTGTCCTCAGCTTGCAGCTTGAGATCTAGAGTCGACTGCTTCACCACTTTCTCAAAATCCAAGTCACGACGACGAGGCACATCCAATGCAGGGAACAGATCACCAATAAGACCCATGAAGACAGGCATGTCATCAAAGACAATCTTGGGCGTGTTGAAATCACGCAAGGCTCTCATGAGCACCTGGTCTTCTGGACGGGTGGGATCACCACGCTTCAGGGAACCTGCTACGACCAACACAGACTTGATTGCACGTAGACCCCAATCATAATGATCCTATAGGAAAGATAATAAATAACAATAATTATAGTATTCAAGTAATGTTGTAAGTGTATATAATGTTGTAAGTGTTTACCAAATCTAGTGAAGCTTAACAAAATGGTATTCAAATCTAATTTGCTGCACAATTTGGCAGTAATATGTCATTAATTGATAATGCATCTCCCTGTTCCTGTAACAAAGACATACTTACTCTATGTTGAAAGCTTAAAATTTACTGTTGGGCCACATAAATCTACATAATTAGTTTGAAATTCATAAATGGGCAAATTTCTTCTTCTTTCAATCATAGTGTATACCTCAGATAATGAGTTTCATCGAACTGCCCATTTTTGAAGTCCAAATAATTTGTGTAAACTCTTTTACTCTTGCAAAACTGATGATTGCAAGCACAGGGAGTACGAATCTCCTGAAGGTGGGACCAACGACTCAACGTCCCCTCCGAAGGAGGAAATTCTCTCCTGATTCATTTACCTTACTCTAAAAGCCATGCCTCACATGTGGAGTGGATTATCTGAAATTTGACTGAATTGGCCGTACCAACCAAATCCCAACTTTTGCAATTTTTAACAAAATTTGATTCTCAAGTGGCAACACCGGTAACTGAACCTGGGTGCAATGTGTGGGAGGCAACTCCATGCAAGCAAAACCTTACCTGTTTTGAAAGCAGCTCCTTACACAGGGTGTACAAAGAAATAAATTTCCTGGCTAGTAGCCTGGCTTCTAAGAAGCCTTCAGCAACCAACATGATTTCACAAATCAGTTCAAAGTCAGGAACCACCATGGCGCATGGTCTGAAATCAAACAAACAATTGCAACAAGTTAGTAGATATTTAACACCCTTTGACATAACGTATCAGCAAAATTTGAATTTTCCCTGGGGGCATTCAGCGTTATCATTAATCACAACTGTATAGACTATTCACGCTGCAGCCATTTTGGTTTAAACTAAGTTCTGGTACCAGGTGCTGTAACCATGCGTAAATTCAAATCAGATACACCTACAAGAGTGGCAATTACGTGCAGCGACCCAAGCCTCACTTTTGTTCCAAACAGCCAAACGTGAATAGGGTCTATAAAAAAATTGCTACCTTGTTTTCCAATGAATAGATTTTTTTTACTATTGATACAACTTACAAGACAGCTAAAATTTAAAAATCATAATAACAGAAGATAGTCTCTATAGTACCTTCCCCACACCTGCCGTGTTGGGTTAGGGTTAATTTTTTATGCAGTTGCACATTCTATTGGTGATTATGAATAGTTGCACTAGTATTTAAGCATGGGGATTTGATTACCATTGTCAGTGATCTATAGATAAACTAGTAAGACTCAAACCATAGAGAAAAAAACTTTATCAATACCTAAAAAGTGCCTTGAGATTCTCAGGCAGTTCAGTTCTACCGGCATAACCAGGGTTCATGGTGATGAAAATACCAACGGTGGGGATCATCTTGATCTCTTCACCCATGAAGTTGAAGATATCCTTCTTGTCCCTGATAGCATCCTGGACACACTTCACCTGAAACAGTCAATCAACAACATTAATGTAAGAATACATTATTTTAAACTTTTCCACCATACCATACAGCATAAATGACAATCAGTGAAAAAAAAATCACTGATCATATATTGAGAAATTAACCAAAAATATGATTTTTTGA
>JAUMTS010098890.1:0-16442 GCA_032273385.1 Ophiopholis aculeata | reverse complement strand
GGTGACGAGTTCCAGACACACGGCCTTCACCAGATATTGGACAAGTTTCTGCTGTATAAGGCCAACAAAAAGGGTTTTATTTTTGTTTGTTTTTTGCCCATGATGTCAAAACAAATCTTTGCACATAGTCCGAGTTTGCACAAACCTCTGCAAAACTGCTAAAACACCATCTTTTTCACATTTCATAATGTATAGAAATAACTATTGAGGGATTTCCAAAATCAAGTTTAGTATTCTTTTGTACACTATTACTACAGTGGAGCCTTGAAACACACATTATGTGAGCCAAAGCTGGTTTAAAGTTAGACCTGGTCTAAATGGAATTCCAGTCTACCAGAAAATACATTTCCCATGCATGTACATGGCTAGTTCTGTATGAATAGGAGTTTTAACATTAAACTATTTAAATTCTGCAATTTAGTTTAGAGTGAAGGTGTGATTTATGCCCATTTCTGAAATGAGTCAATCTCACTTAGACCAGGTCTAACTTTAAAACAGCTTTGTGCATATTTTGTCTGCGTTATCAGCACGTTTTAACATACATGATAAGCAATGCATAAGACCAGACTATCTATTTGTGTTATCATGGTTTTTTTCTGCGCTACACTGCAAAAACAGCTGGCTGATTCCCTTTGACAGAACAACTGAGTGAGAAGGTTAAAATATATTCACAAGGTGGAAGATTAGATTGTTCTATTTAACGAGCCGTTGGGTGAGTGAAATAGGGCAATTCAGCTTCCACAGAGTGGATATATCTACCCGGTGAATTTAAGACAGTTAATATTTGTTTATCACTCCTACATAAATTCCATATAATTACTCACTTTTACAGAGTTTTGTTGACAAAACCGTTTGTTTTTACCACTAGATATGCAGTACTTTGAAAGTGTTACCCAAAGATAAATTGGGAAGTCCTAGCCTCCTATGTGCACGCACAATGAACAGACGCAACATTATAAATTTGTAATTAACCAATCAACTGATTTATGTATGAGTGATATATGATTATTTGTTGCTAAATTGGCTTTCTCTACAGAAATGTGCATCAGTGCAATACGCAGATTCTTAGATCTAATGGCAGATGGGAATTTATTGTATTATTTAAGTACTGCTAAATTATCAGAAGTGATGTCTTGGTGGTTCAGAGGGAGACTATACATTTTAGAGACCCTTTTATAAATTTATTTAAATAGAAAAAAAACCAAGCGATATAAATAATTTCGTATTTTGAAATTACCTAATTTACCAAAATTAAAGCTTTACTTTCAAGAAAATTGAATTTTACCTAGAACTGTCCTTGAAATGAGGCACAATTTGTGAGTTTTAACCAAAGTTTTAAACAACCTCGTAGTTCCCTCATTGTGATCAATTCAGTCCATATGCAATGTCGCTCGCATTTGCTAGAAAAGAAAATCCAATACCAAACTATTGAGCATATCAGCTGCTGACAAAGCCTTCTATGCTGCACCAAAACACTGGAGCAAGTTGCAGTTTGCACATCATAATCTGTTTCAAAGTTTATGAAAGCCTTGAAACATTGCCGGTTTTCTCAAATTTTATTGATTGCTTTTTGTCATCATTTTTTTTTTTTTTTGTATATTGCTCGTAGATTTTCATGTATTTTTGTAAATAAAATAACACACGAAAATCTAGGTAGTTTGTTTAGTATGGTTATGGAAGTCAAGTCACATGGATAATCACAGTGTATAATAAAAGACTGATTAAACATCAATATGCGTAGCCAGTGTCAATGAATCGCTTCCAGACAACATATAGTTTCCACATACTTCAATTGATTTACATGGGACTTGAGTACAATGGTCCTTAGGTAGACATAGTGTCTTTCAGGGCCTATAACTTGCCTGTGTAAAATGTACCAGTTATCCTCAAAGGCTCCCTTACATAGGATCTGTGACGACCTATAACTTGCTTGTGTAAAATGTACCACACAGACTTTGAACATGAGTATTGGCCATTATTATCTATATCAGGTTGCCAAGTGGTACAATAAATCAGTGTATTTTGCATCTTCTGGGAAAGTTCCCTGATGGAAGAGCAATATTATGTTGCCTTGAAATCCTGGTATTTTGCTGATAACATTTTGATTTTGGCCTGCCATCCTGGTATTTTTACACTGTTGTCTGTAAATTTAGCCGAAATCTTATCAATCATGAAGGGGTTTTTTTTCATCTAATTTTTGAATTTTTTAACAATAAAAGAGATTTGTTTGTTAAAATTGTTATGAAAACATTTTGACATTTACAAAACAAATTTTGAAAATTGCTTTTCTGCAACAAGTGACAGCCTGATATAGATAACAAAAATACTACATAGTTTTTGTGTTGTACAAGAATATATTGCTCTCGCAAAAGCAATATTGCACTCATTGACTAATGCAATATCGTTGTAGCTCGAGCCATATTCTTGTATCAAACTTCCAAGCCATCCAATTTTATGTAAATACTGGTACAAATCTGTATTCCCACGCTGTGCGGTAAGGGTTGTTATTAGAAATTATTATTTATACCAGGCTTCCAAGTGGTACAATAAAAATCAGTATATTTTGCTTCTTTTTGAAAGTTTGTGGATGTCAGTGCAATATTATTTTGATATTGCACTCACATCCTGGTACTTTGCTAATAACATTTCGATATTGGCCTGACATCCTGGTATTTTGCTCTTTATTTCATTGTAGTCTGTAATTTCAGCTGATTTTATCAAGAAATTTGTAAATTTGTTTTCAAATTTTTTGTCAAATTTTTACAAGTTTTCAGATTTTTTTCCACATTTTTTGCTATTTTTTGGGGCAATTTTTTTTCTAACATTTTTTTAAGTTTTTCATTTGTTTTCAAAATGTTCAAACTTTTTAGCAATCAAAAAATTCCTCAAAAATCAAAAAATGCCAAAATAAGGCTAAAAAACCCCTCATTGTTGGCAACAAGTCAGCCTGACATGGTTACTGATAATAATATTGGATGGCTTCGAGTGGGATACAAGAATATATTGCTCGAGCTATGACAATGTTGCACGAGTTGAAGACGAGTGCAATATTGTCATAGCTCGAGCAACATATTCTTGTTTCCCACTTAAAGCCATCCGATATTATATAAGTGTTATTTAATGTAAATATCACAAACATCAACAAATTCTAGTATGAAACAATACTGGTACATACCAGTGTGTTTAAATAGAGGTTTCTTTTTTCCCAAGTGACATTTCAATATGGAGTACACAACACAAAATGCAAAGTTTCATTATGTAATGAACATGTTCTTTTATTTATTGAATAGTTTAAACCGTTCTTCATAATAAATATACACAGTTGTCTTGTACAAATCCAGAATACATCAATCTCTTCATTGCTTTTCAAGGGTGTTTTTAAGACAGACGTAATAAGGCCAAATGCCACAATCGAGAAAAACTAAAATGAAAGTAGCAGCACGTAGGCTGGTATTGGACGTCTAAATAAATTATGTATAGATACCTTTTTAGAGTAGCTTGGCCTCGCAATGACCATGCAAGCTACATCTACGTAATTTCATGACTCTGAACGGTGTCCAAACATAATTTAAAATTAATGTGATAATTTGGAATTATAACCATCATCTCGGTTGTGATATAATGCTTAATGACATGGGATATTGAAGTACTATAAAGTACCCACTTTAAAATATAACGTAGCAAGAAACAAGGAATGAGAAACAAGAATCGCCATTTATTAGCCTTACGGTGTGACTGGACAAAATAGGGTGCACAAACTTTGGTCCAAACACGCTGAAGCACTGTATTGCTAACTATCATTTGTGACTCTCCACGATGAACTGGTTGTGAAGTTGCTAGGACCAATTCATCGATATAGGTCAATAAACTCCACAGTATTCAATTGGAAACAAAGGCTGTTCAATTGGATTATTTATATTTTGAATGCCTATAAAACAACAACCAATTACTACATGTAATATGTTATTTTAAAACTTATTTTATGCAGATTTTATCGAAAACAAAATATAAATTTCAAAATGTACAACTTCACAACTGGTTCGTCATAGACGGTCACATTTGAAAAGAGCTGTCAATTTTCCAACCATAAGTGGAAGTTAAATCCACTCATGTACCATACGATCCTTCCACAAAAATGCTGATGTTGATTAGACGAGTTAAGGTCAAGTTCAGTTACAATCTTATCACATTCTGTTTAGATTTACATCGTAAATATCCATACATTGCTGTAAAATAATATTCAATATTTTGAGCAATATTCAAAGTCTGACGAACAGTTGCCTAACAAAGAACTGTTGATGTACATTACACAAATTCATTTTACCACTTGCAAGTTGCAAGTTAACAAGCTGACACTAATGAACAAGTTGTTGTGTTTCTCGAACTTGATTTATCAATAAATATTATTTAGCACTTCCATAGCGCCTTTTCATTAAGATCAAAGCACTGTTGCCTATCATTATTATGCTAGGCTGCCGTCAGAAAATCATCACAATCACTTCGCTCCAACTATGATGGCTACATAGTCCACTTGCTCACTCTGTTAGCACATAGATATCAGATTGTAATATTTACCGTGAGAGCTATCTAATATCGTTGGGTCGACAAAGCAATTGTGATTATCCCATTAACAATAAACACATCGGCCCCAGCAGGGTTTAAACTCAAAGCCCTGAGGTCAGGAGTCATGCACTGTTCAACTGGACCATACATGCTTGCTAAACACATAATTTATGTTATTGAAGCATACAACAGTCAGATACATTGCATACTGGTTCATTCTAATATCAAACACACTAAGTCTACTTTAAGTCATCAATGATACAACTTATTCAAGACCCCTTAAGACTCTCAACAAACACTAAAAACTTGAGTCGTGGGTTATAGAATAAATATTTAAGGTACCAGAAACGGCATGTCTTACACCAGGGGTTTTACAATAAGTATGTTTAAGTACAGGGTGTCCAAGAAACATTTACACATTACTTTTTTTTTTGGGGGGGGGGGCACTTCTTGGTCAAAAATTTGTAAAATATAAGATAAGTTAAAAAACTGAGAAAGTCGACCCCAAATCACTGGTTTTACATTATATTCAGGCAAATTAGACATGTTTACTCAAAATTATTTTTGTAGCTTCTCTGGTCAAACATTTTTTGTGTGAATTTCTAAAAAAAAATCCACCTTTTGGTCGAAATTGATGCCAAAAATGTATTATCTGCATCAGTTCCTTTTGAAAATCAATTTTCTTTTAATACAAAATATGTATTTGAGTAATATCAAACGTAAACAGTTACACCACTGAATAAGTTCAACAAAATCAGACGTATAACTTCCTGTAAGTCACCTCTTAAAGCTTCTATAAATTTGTTACAATGATTCGGTGATGTATGATGATTGAATAAATACAAATAAAATGCATTTCAGTTATACTACAATGCATACCAGTTATTCACAAAGTATGATGTGTGTGTGCCATACAACCAAATCATTAAGCCAGTGAATTTAAGACCAATGTGGTTTAAATTTGGTATCAATATTAATTCCTGAATCTCCTATCTAAATATGTTTTTATATGACATCCGCTTTTTTTTGATTAGGTGTGATTCTGCAAAATATGGCTAGACTTTTTGTACACCATGTGCTGTGCAATTAGTTCAAAAGAGTGAGGTTTGGAACTAGTTTGACAGATTTGGATAAAAGTGGGCATATATCATGCAAGTGTCAATTCCTCTTATAGTCATTGTGGTTTGTTTTTGTTCTTTGGCTGTAAATATGAATGTTATACTGGCTAGGTTATACACATACTATACATATGTGTGTATATATTGATGATTATATTTCAAAAGCGTCCTTTCTTTTTATTAAAGCGTAATTAAATTGACAACAGGAAAACATCACGGTCCCACTTAAGAGCTGGTATGAAACATACAATCTAGTGATGTGTGAATGAATAGCCAAAAAATTGGTAAAACTGGTTCCCAATACTACTCACTATATCTAACTCTACCTCCAAAGATTATTCCTATACTTAATATATAAGAACAACAATTTTAGTGTAATGCGGCATTCACTTCATTAGTAGCACATTGCTGCAGTCTCTTTAAAATCAGCTAACGAGGCTTGGTAATTCTGCTGGGTACTTTAACCCTGCAATAAATGAGAAGATTAAATATTTACAAAGTGTTAGCAATGGAACAGTATGTTAGTAAAGTACAATAATGTTAAGTAGCATAAACATATGAAAGTATGTTAGTCACAATCAGAAACAGAATTACAAAATAGGTTTGTTGCCATTTCATATTTCGATTATTTAATTTGTTTACTCATCCTCTTGATTGAATATTGGTTACAAAACTGAATTTGTTCTAGGATTGTGTTTATTCGGTTGTTGAAAAATGTGAAATAATGAAGCAAAATTGAATATTTACAAGCACATTTTATTTGCTGACTGCTTTGGAAATGTTTTTGATTATGTGAGCTGCTTCTTATTTGGGGCGTATTGTTTTCTTTAACTAAAACAGCATGCGTCAAATGCACCATCAGTGTATATTTGAGTGCTTGGTTTTGAACACATGATACTGGTTTTTTATTTCCACAGTGTGACAGATACTACTTGTCTTAATTTTCCTGGTGGTTTAACAGTAGGCAAAGACATGTTTACTGGCCAATGGAGTGCAAATTTGCATCACTGGCAAATATGATGTATAATCAATATTGCAAATGTTATGACACTAAGAGTTCCAGTTATAAATTGCCCCGCCACTCCAATTTTCACTCAAGCAGGAAGGGTTACTAGGTATAGTTGGTTGGAAAAGGACAGTTTGAGGCCAGAAAGCTTAGATACCTCGCAATACATGCCTGCAGGGTTAAAGCATTGGAGATTTCGGTTTCTAAGATCACATTGTTTTTTAAAAAAAAGGCATTTAAGGTCAGTGGTTGAGGGAAAGCTTATTTTCAAGTAAAAAAATATTGTATATATCAAAGCAGATTTCATTTTCTACAAGAAACAGAGAAAGGGATTTAAAAACTAAAATTCAATGATGCATCTGGTTTTCCCCAACAGGGAACAAAGTCTATTCTTTTCAACACGTTGAGGAAAAAATTCATTTTTTTTCTAGAGTCTTAGAGTAGATTGACATAGTCTTGGTTGGTTGGTTGAGGTAATGTTGATTTAAAACAAAGAAAAGGAGAAGTTTAAAAACACAACTCTTCTTGCTATCTCGGTGTAAGAACAGTGACAGTTCCCCAATTTACCGAGTCCTACCCAATATAAATGCACAGAATAAACTGTGACTATGATGGGACAACTGATGTGTGACATTGTGTGCTGTGATAAGTTACTAGTACTAGGACACACTATGGGCACCAGGACACCCATTCTCAGGGACTCCATAACTCAACACACAGGGCCTAGACTTTCAGCTTTGAACCAAGGCTATCTGACTATGAGATAAACACTGAATTTACACAGACCATTCTACATAGAAATGTTAATTACAAACCTGGTCGTTTTCTCAATTCTCTTTCCCTTCATCTTTTTTTTTTTTTGGTGACGGTAGTGGGCGGTCAGTCACCACTTTTGTCAGGGTCAACGTGGCAGCTATTAAAATAAAAACATATAATAGAATAAATGAAGACTGTTTTTGATTCACATTTTCATATGCAGCAAGTCAGCAACGTAGTGGTTGCAATGCACATCTCATCAAACCAATAGCCATACATAGGCTATTATCATGATTGTCACCGCTGTTTTATCAAATTCATATTATAGGTGCCTTTCTTCTTATTAAATGATCACTGTATAGTAAAATAAGATAGCTCACACAACTTTTAAACTGAATGCATTGGCTTGCAAATACACCTCAGGTGCAGAACCAATATCACAGATTTATACCAGACATCCCAGACTCCCTATACCGCCCGTGTAATGGCATCATCAGCCCTGCACCACGAATTGGAGGTATTCGGGTCCTTGCCGACAACGCACGTAGATATGAACGCAAACATAATGTGTCCGTTATTGGCGCGAAAATGTGTGCGTTAGCATTGCATGCTTTTGGGATTTTTAAGCATGTCTTAATTCACGGTACTGTCGCAAAAAATGCAGTGCATAAACGCGCTACATGGCAAAAACCTGAATACCCCAAATTAGATCTCTATGCTCGACAGTAAAGTCTGGGATCTCCGGTATAAATCTGTGACCAAAATAGAGCTTTATACACACCCTTTTGAAGCACATGAAATTATGTTCATTTATACAAGGAAGTTATTTGAATGTCCGCAACAGTGAAATAAAATGAACAGTTATTATCTTGCATATTCTTAAAAAAATTGTAATCAATAGTTGTGAGTATTGCCATGGCAGTAGTGGGTACATCTGGGGATAACAAAAACATAGTTTCCTGTATATTAAATTGGCTAAAATCTTTATTCACATATCCACCAATGACTCTGTGTGTCATATAAAGTATACAGGTATGCATGTGAGATGTAGAACAAAACCTTCATGGTTCAAAAAGGTCAAAAAGGTTCAACTTTTTGGTGTTCCTACAACATGAAATCACAAACTTGCCAATTACACATAACGAATTGTAGGCCTGAGTTTTGTGCACACACTAACATGTAAATCCTGCCCACGAATTAATATAAATCCAATAGAAATTAAGTGGCACACTTTCTTCAAAGCAAATTGTGATTGATCTATATATCAAGTGATTTTGTTTCAATCAATGTCTAAATTGTCAAGACTGTGAACCTGTTCAAACCGTACCAATTATTGTAAATCGAAATGTGTTAATTTGAAATAGAAAATGATGCAGGTGCAGTGATCTTTCTGTTAGACTATGTATTTAGTCATACTAAGATATCAATTGATATACTGCAAATAAGGGGACAACCCCTTGATAACGGTCCGTCTAGAAAGACAATATGGGAGAAGGTGTCCTCGTCCCACAAGAATCGCCCATTTCTGTGGTCCTTCTAGATGGACTAAATGGCAGTAGTCTGGTTTTCGAATCCAGCACAAAAGTCAGTGGTCACCAAGCCAAAATTTGAAGAACAAATTTTTATGATTCAAAAATCAATTAGGCCACCAACAGTTCATTAGGAAATGTGATATTGTCAAGATGCAGCATGGAAATGACAACATCATGTGCCTGTAAAATACAATTTTTACTGACCTTGATTACAATAACCTCATGACTTACATGCAAATTCATTGCTGAAACATTGTCAATATTATCATTGCAAAGGCAACCATTGAGTTACTGTCATGAGTACTGGTAGCCGGGGCAATGAATTGTGAATTAGGAGAAACCAAGGACTATGAAGCCTTGTTTTCTTAGTGTTCGGGCCAAACTGAGCCACATATCGTTATGTGTTATCAAGATGTCTCTTCATTTACGCATACTATTACGCTATTATCAACAACAAAAAAATGCTTCCATATTCAGCAACGACAGTGATACACGCTTTAATTTTTAAAAAATGATATGGTTTTTCAGCTAATACTGGCAACCATTTTACTAGAAGCATACCATAGGGACAACAAGAAAAAAGAGTTACGAAAATCAAATAAAAGCTTAGTCAAAACACAGTGTCTTTGACATGGTCTGTTATAATGTTACCGACTGTAATATGCCTTAATACAATTAACCACTTCAAAGAATATCAATGTTTAGTCAAAAACACATATTGCTGACTATCAAAAGAAAAGCACATTTTTTTCCGTTTTCCAAGATATCTTCTTGTACATCTATCTTCTTGTACATCTAGTAATATATGAACCAAGTAATAGAAAACAATGAGTATGCATGCACATTTTTAAAACTGCACCATGAATCATATACCACCACAAAATTGTTCATGTTCTTATTACCTCCACTAGCTGATGGTCCGTGTTTAGTTTCCATGGTTGCACTGTCTTGAGCCCCAGTTGATCCTAATGTAAAAGAGAAAGAACATTATAGTTAAGGTCGGTCCATAGTAAGCCTCCATTTTATATATCTGACTCCATATATATTGGTGTGACGACATCATATAAATCAGTCCATATAAAAAGTATGTATAGAGATCATGTATTGGTGATATAAAACAAAGTTTAAACAATGAAACAGTATTGCTACATTCGATGAACAATTCCGTTTCAGATAGATTTAATACATCTGTGTTACTTGGATGTTGAATGCACCATGGCAAAATGTGGAAGGTAGCCCAAGAATCAATATGTGAGGTTAATTCTGTTTAAGTTTAAATAAATTACAACTCGGTCTTATATAATGAACATATCATGTATTTGATCGGCTGCCGGTCAGTGTGTCTATTAAAATATCAAAGCTAAAGTGTTGATACCACTTGGTGATGTGTTGGTTCTAATCTTCTAAATCCGCATGGTGATGGTCTCATAATGACTGGCATTGTACCCTACAGCTTTAGAATACCATTCGAGATCATGTATACATTCTCGGTAAAATAAGCCAAAATGTTCAACGGCGGAGGGTGGATTTTACTATTGATTCATAGGATTATGTTTCTACGCTTTATCGACATAATCCAGGATGTATCTATAGATCGATGCTAAAAAGGATTACGCACAATTTTTATATTGTTTAACTAGGTATATTTGCAAAATGCTAGTATCTTCAATATGCAATGACGTCATTTTTACGTGAAAACAATATATATGGAGCCAAATATATTACATAGAAGCTTACTATGGACGGAGCCTTATGCAAATATAAGTTTAATGGTACATTTTCTTCATATCAAACAAACACATTATGTTTGTTCTAAGTTGCGGCATTTTGGTTCAGTTTTTGTGACATTAATCAAAATGTTCATTTCAAATAGAACATAATGCAGGTGCAGCAATATAATTATGTAATAGTAAAATCCAATTATTCTTTATATCTATCAGGAAGACTAAATATTTGATCATGTTAACATACATGTAATAATTAATATACCACAATCAGGGCACAACCACCCCATGGCGGTAGTCTGTTTAGAAGGACTATATTGATGAGGGTTTACTCATCACTCAGGCATCTTCCTTGTCCATGGTCCTTCTAGACAGACTACATTGCGATTGTCAGGTTTTTGATTTCAGCACACAAGTCAAATGCCACCAAGTCAAAAATTAAAAGCCCAAATTTAAAAACTTTGAAGCATGTTTTCTTAAGTGTTCCAACAGAACCCAACCATGTATCATTTAAATGGAGCGATTGTGTAAACTTTTAAATTGAAAGTTTACACACAAATCACTTATCATCCTTAAATTGAACATTTTCTTATTACCTTCACTAGTAGATGGTCCATGTTCAGAATCCATGGTCCAACTGATCATAATGTAAGAAAGAAAGAAAATTACTGTTACGCAAAGGCAAATCAAATGGTACATGGTCTTCCTATTAAGCAAAAATGTATTCTAACTGCGTCAGGAACTGCTGCGATAGTTTATTGTGTGTGCACACGGGAGGCTAGGACTCGCCAATTTATCTGTAGGTAATACTTTCAAATCACTGCATAATCTGTGGTAAAACAATTGGTTTTGGCAACAAAAGTCAGTAAAAGTATGTAATGCTGTGGAATGTACGTAGGAGTAATATTACACAAATATTATCTGTCATACATTCGAGTGAAGGTTGAAATATATCCACTCTGTGGAAGATTAATAATTCTCCCAGTTCGCGAGCAGGTAATCCAATCTTCCAACTCGTATATATATATTTCAACCACTCATAGCCAGCTAATTCCAGCACATACCTGTAGTACTGTTGTTTGAGCTACTGTTTCCATCAGACCCGTTATCGTTTAATTGCTCCAAGCACTTCACATTGCTCAACTGGAAATGAAAAAATCACAACGTGGCACCAATGGTTAAATTTTAATTGACATTAATTGACTCTCTTTTAATAATTCTCTATGGATACCCTGGCCAGGTTGGACAGTTATGAACATTTGACTACTGACCAAACATTAACCTCAAAATGACATGTTATTTCAAAATGTGTCGACACAAACATGTGTTTTAACTGGTTTAAAAACTTCATCAAATCCATGACTGAAAATTTGAATAGAATATATATATCTGTATGATGAAAGGGTCTTCACTCCACCAACTTGACCAAATTGAGTCAGATCCACTAACATATTGCTATCACAACTGGCTACCATGTATGTGAATAATGAACCCAACACAGCACTTGATAAAGGAACGTTTTCAATAAAAATACATGGAAAACAGGCTTTCTTTCTACTGGAGTTGAGCCATACTTCCAAACAAGTCAGCACTATACTCATTCAAACACACAGTAAACTCAAATCAGCTGCAGTGCTGAGATAAAAGGTACCACTTTCAGCTCTTCTCCGTAGTTTTGGTCAACACTCATAAAACCCTTCTTCCGGTCTTAAAACATGAAAACAGGGTTGTTATTTTTAGAAGTATAATTTTTTTCTGATTTAAATCCAAACTCCTACAACCTTGCAGTATACTACTATAGCCCAAACACTTACCCTTGAAATGGATATTGCTCTCAGCCTGAACAGTTGCATCCAGATCTGGTTTGGAATAGCTGCCTGGTGTCTTGAATACCACACCTTCAGGTAATCCTGTCACTGTGAATTTTACTCTTTCTTCCCTGGTGGCATTGTACTCCACATGTGCTTTCTTTGTCTCCTTTGCTGTTGAAAAATAATAATGAAAACAATTAACTTGAAAACTCACTTGTGGTGCTAAAGTAATCGCCGTGCATGCTATAACTGTCAAAAGTTACTCATTAATATCACCGACATAAAATATGAAGACAGTTCTATAAATTATAGTACCAAAAGGGAGTGGTATCACATCATATTATTAACAAAGCAATAATGCCCACAGACTAAGGCTGATTTCAGATTGTCTGTTACCTGTGGCTGAATTGGCAACACCACTCTGTAAAAAACACTAGCTGTTTTAAAGTGGCAGGATGATGAACTGAAGCAACAAAATCGCTCCAAAGCAGTTAAACAAAATCATCAACACAGTTTGAATAAATAAGGGCCATTGACAAAGTCTTACAGACCCTTCTCAAGGAGTCATAAAACTACCTGTTTTATGGAATCGTTGTTCAACTGACTGTTCATTGCACATTCTTAATTTTCATTTTAGAAATGTGTCCTTTCTATATATGAAATTTGATCCCATTGGATCTGATGAGGAGGGCATTGTGAACAAATTCTAACCACCAAACATAGGGACCATCTTTCGAGTACAAGTATAGCCACTTGACCAATTCATTATATTCTGACCAATTTGAGTTGATAGAGCATACACTGATTATTAAATTGTGTTAAAAACAATGATACAAACTCACCATAAAGTTTATTAAAAATTTCTTTTACTTCCTTCACCAATATCTTCGCGTCATCTTCATCATCAAGATCTTCTTCTGTAAAAAACAATTGTTCATGTATGGGTTAGCAATTTGAGAATAACAGATGGGTTGTATTGTTTTGCCAATCTTAGATAGATGGTGTCATAATGGATGGGCATCCAATATTTTGAGTGGTGGATGACGGCCACTTTATTATGAGTGATTTATTTGCCAAAAATATAGCGACATCATTTTCTTGGCATCATTTGAATAATTGCACCCCTCTTGAAAAAGACATGCTTCAATCCAAAGGAGATAGCTGTAGCGCGGTGGATTTATGCTGTGAATAGTGCGATGGTCAGGACCTGGCGATGGTGTATAAACGCAGCATGGCGTCTATGTGCTGTTTAGTGTGCATCAACTATGCGCATACACCGCGTATAGATTGCTAGACACAATATCATCAATCGTCTCAAATTGGATGGGCGGAATTTCTTCAATCACCAATGGGTTTCCTTGTTGACATGCTACACTCCTCCCACTGAGTTAGAAATATATATGTTTTGAGCCAAACTAAAATCATTAACTAACTTTTCGTTGTGGTAAACTATAATCAACATACTTGAAAATGGTGAGTCTGCCAAAGCAGATCAAGTTAGTTCAAACTTATAGCATAAAAAATGATGTTTTTTGCTGAAAAAATGTATGGGTGCTGCCTGCCACAGGGAATAATTCCGACAATGAGAATGTGTGATCCTATTATAGAGAAAAATAAACATCCATGATTACACATCTTGATGCCTTAATTCTGCTGCATGGTTTTCTCTACTGTAAAAGCATCTGTCTTAGTTGCTTGTACTACAGGAGAGATTATCAGATTTGGAAGGGTGCATGTGTATTTCACATACCTTGTCCAACTGCATATTGAAAATTCCTTATCACTTCTTTCTGGTTACGCTTCATGGAATTCATGCCCAGCCTTGTACCCGTTGCTATTTGCCCTTGATCAGGGGCTGATGCCAGAAACATGCACTCATAGAGAGCTGCACCTGCATACTCTTGGATGTTGAGAACCAGGTGTTTTCCACAGTACAACTTGTTGGTGGTGCTCAAATCCTGTTTTACTTCCTCGTCTATGTTGTCCCAGTTTTCAATAACTTGTGGTAAAGCTAAGGCTCACCATTTTTCAAGTTTAGAAATATAGGCCTTATTCACAACACATATATCAGTCATTGGATTTTTTATCTTCGCTAAAAGGCAAAGGACTACTAGCTTGTCTGGATGGTTTTAAATGCTTGAGGAACATTTTTATGTCTGTACCTTGCTCTTGTAACTGTGACAAGCTGTGAATTATTACCTGCCCCTTTACTCAACGACCAGCAGCTTATAATATTGTAAAATTGATTTGGTGGTTATCCGTGTCACAAGTACCGCACTGATATGTCTGGTTGCATTCCATACAACAGACAGTGCATGTTTTATCACCACACTACATGCACAGCTTGTTGGAATTGCTTCCATCCTCCTCCCGGACATGGAAGACATGTTGTTTTTGTGGTTATCTGCGTGACAAGTACTGCACTGATATGTACAGTTGAATTCCATACGACAAACAGTGCATGTTTTCTTGCCACACTAAATCAAAAGTAAATTTCCCAAGTTATTGTCAAAAATATCAAGTAAGTAGTTGCTAGACGGTAGTGATGGCTGTTCCACTGCTCTAGACGTTGCGAGAACTTGCTCTAAAATGACAGCATCTTGTGAGTTTCGTGTTGGCCTTGTCTGATTCCCACTTGATCTTGAGTTGTTCGCATTTGTTTTCTTTCCCAAATTTGCTGGAGCCTGTGACTTGCGTTTTGGTCGACCCATTTCAATTTCTGATCACAGAACTATTTGTCACAAAATTATGGAAAAGATGACGGCAAAATATAACTTGAAAGTTCGTTGAATTGTCAGTTTTTCTGAGTAAGTTTTTCTACGGACACACGAATCCAGCTCCAACCTGAAATGTGACCAGAGAGCGCGAGATTTCCCCACTAAACCCATCCGAAAAGAAAGGCCACACATGATTGGTGGACATAGCCAGACATGAAATGTCAGCTGTAAGACGCAACCCGATCGGTGCGTGGAAGCCCAAAATTGATTACGTCATGCCGCAGTGGAAAGCTCAGCAGAGACGAGCAAGATACTGATGATGGCAAAAGACAGGGTTTTGTAACAAGCTTCCTTACTCCCTATGAAAATTAACAAACACAATCCGAAAATATACGGAACCCTCTTGGGGACAAATACGACTTTTAATTAGACGAGTCTAACAAAACCCGCCCATGTTTTTGTACGCTGGTAATCCAACCAATGTTTATAACATTCAATGAAGCAAGACCGATCTGTTGTTGGAGGATTCTTCCAAAACAATTGGGTTCTGAAAGATTCTTGATGTTGAGTTTTTGCCGGTTTTCTGAGATTCGTAAATGAGGTGTTGTAGGTAGTAGCCTTGATGAAAACGAGATCTTTTAGTGAGACAATTTCCTGAGCACTCCCACTGATACAAAAATAGTATATGTATTTTGTAGGCTGATGATCAAACCAATCAAACCGGAACAATTAATAAAGCAAATCTGATCTGTTGTTGAAGGATTCTTCCAAAACAATTATTACGGGAGTAAGATCTTCTAGTTCTTTTTTTCAGATCAGAAATGCTCCTCCACAGTCTATGAACAGAAAGTGTTGAGAACAAAATATGACTTATGTGTATCTAACCAACGCATCTTTCCAGTTTTTATATTCCGCTTTTATAAAATTACTTTCAGCATTGGAAGATGAAAGTTTCTTTTCTTTGTGCGCTTTTGCACACGTGTAACAGGAAACCAGGTCTCTTCTTCCATCCCTTGAACCATGATGATTGAAATGACCATTGTACTGTTTTTGTTTTTCCAAGTGATCAGTTTGGAGACTGAAATTGTATATGACTGGATATGTTGATAGAAGTTTTTGATCGCCTTGCCATACATTCCACCCTTCACTTTATTTTCTTCACTTCAACACTACACTTGTATATAACGCACCTAAATTGGCTCTGACGCAACACCT
>JAUMTS010098779.1:0-10360 GCA_032273385.1 Ophiopholis aculeata | reverse complement strand
AAAGGTCGAGATAGTTTACCTCTACTCTTGTTCACACTTGCACTATCTCTACCGTTATCTCAACTATATCTCGACCCATCGCTTTCACGACCTTATCCTGGGGTTAAAACCGTAAGTCTGAACAAGCCTTATGATGGTGTACTTAAAATATTTTAATAGTCAGACAAACTTCCCCAACCAATATGTTGATATGCTAACTTATACATATTACATATCATATAGATATAAATGAAAGGACTTCAGGGATATTGCATTTTGACAACTCATCAGTGGTTTAATATAAATTGTAACAATATCAGTTGTCTGAGATTCAAATCCCACAGCTGCCTGGCTTTTAAAGATAATTACCTTTTTTACACGCCACATATGGATAAAACTTACTGCTTCGTGTTTCTTGGTTGATTATAAAATCTTCCCTTTATATATCCAATCGCTCAAAAACATACACAAGTACACTCTTGTGAAATTTTGATGTGGCCAAAGCACTAGCTCCTGTTAATTTAGAATATATTGTACTGAACTATGCAGATTGCACAATGCAGTTGCTCTGAATCAATGGTGATTTAATATTAGCCGTCATATTTTTAAATTGGGATGGACTCATAAAATACCTCCATCATTGCCATCACCCCTGTTGACAACTTCCTCGACGATATCGTCCTCCTTGTCATCGTCCTTCTTGTCATCTCCCGTGTTGTCTTTCTGTGTAGCCTTAACTGTAATGGTAAATGAATATAAATAGAAACATTCAACAATTGAAATACATTTATGTATGATGATTTGGATATCTAAATGTTACTGAAGAATCTACGCCCTGAGCCAAGTTGAGGAAAGTTTTATCCACAACTCCTAAGATTTCAGTATCTTTGTCCTCTAATAATTGTTCCACAAATTGTGATAGTTCCTGTGCAGAGTACAACTCCATAGCTTTTAAAGCTAATTTCACTCTATCTTCACTACCTAATGAAGAAATATCACGTAGGGGAGTTTGGGGTTGTAAATGCTGGCTGAGGCAAAACACATTTGCAGCATCTTGCAAGGTCTTAGTTATCCTGGACCTAAGCTGACCATCTGTTCGAGAAGAAAACAAAAATGTTTCATGGCAGATCATCATTCTTCACTATAACACAATCTAGCCGGGGAGGGAAAGATATGTTTCACACTACGCTTTTGTAGTCTTATACTTTAACGTTGAATTGTGGCGATTTGAGCTACGGCTTTAATATTCGGCTAGTTAAATATAAATATGTTCACACAAACGCAAGAAGTATATGGTGATAAACAATTCTATTATAAACGTGTACTAAGTTGTAGAGAAGACTCAAGGTGGATGTGAGCTTTGATGGGAGCTTAGGTGGAAGTGAGAGTCTGAAGACTTGAACACATTTTACAACAACCACTGACCATCTCTGTTACAAATTAATAAAAGAGGCCATGAAAAATGTATGATTTGTTGCATGGTGTATTGTCTGCATGTAGCCCAAAGTATAGATATTATAAGCACCTATCCATTTTCAAGTCTGTAAGCCGACACATCTCCTTCCTTTACTTTTGCTGCTTCTTGAAAATTGGGTCCAGTTGATTATACATGTATTTCACTTGATTGTATCAAAAACTCACACATACTTAACGGTACATCATCCTCCGAATCGGAATTTTGTTCCTCGTCATCTAAATCCATATCTTCCACATCTTCATTGTTGGTTTTTAAGTTTGCCAACTGGAAATAAAAATATCACAGCAAAATTGTTGCCACTATAAAAACCAGTCTGATTCTATTTATTTTGATAAGTTTATAGCTCATTTATGAATGAGTTTGATTATGATTAAATAGCTTCAAAATCAAGTATGCTACATCATAAATGAAAGAGAAAGGAGAGCGCACCGCAAACTAGAACAGATATTCATACACTCTGCGTACACATCGCGCCGGTTGTACCCAATCAGAATTTAAGTTTGCTAAAATACGCGAAGTTGTACGCATTCACTGTTTTTGTCCAGTTGCACGGTGTGTATTTACGCAATGCGTTGCGTATCGCGTTGTGTAGCGCGTTGGAATGCGTTGGAATGCGTGAGTGTCACGTAGGGTAATCTCATTTGCCAATGGGTAATTTTGCTTTTCTTTACTAGGTAAAAGAAATATTCTGCTCCTATTTTTGATACATTTTATGAGCAAAAATGAAGCAATCTGTTTTATTTTGTTGGAAAAACATAATGCGATTATTGTCGTGTATGAATTAGATTAATAACTGCGCCTAACTTGTCACTCAAGAAATTGTACCAAACTAATGCACTTGTGCTGATATTGGAGTTGTCCAACTCACTCGCCTGCGGCTTGTGAGCGTGGACAACGCCAACATCAGCACTTGTGCATTATTTTGTACAATTTTTCTCGCGTCAAGTGATATGCAGTTATTAATCTATACCTTGCTCATGAATCTTAAATGATGAACACCAAGATGATCTCTCTCACATAAATTACATTAAACAGTTTTGAGATTTGAGATTGCAGTGCATTTGGCCCAATAAATCTTCAGGATAAATTGTAGCTAGTTTCACATTTCTTCCAAAAGACAGCTAGTAATGACCCCTTCTTCACCTCAAACACACTCACTTGTAGGCAGGCTAGGCAAAAACAGCAGCGTATGGAACACACTGTACTAAAATAAATAAATAGAGTAACAAGATAATACACATTGGAGGAAGAGTTAGTCTTGATGTAGCCCTCCAGATTAAATTACAGAAAGCAATTGCAATTAATATTGTTTAGGGGTTCCTTGGGAGAACAAGTATTTAATCAAAGCTTGAAGATCAGCAGTAATTATAGGTTGAAAATCACATCAGCGCTTTAATCATAACTTTGTATACGCAAGAACATGTCTTATTACTGTATCCAAATATCCATAACGCATGTCTCTTTGCTTTAATGGATTACCGCCTGATGTTAAAAGAAAATACAAAAGTTATAGTGCTGACAGGGTAAAAACAGAAATTGGGTCTGCAAGTTATTTGCACTTCTGGATTGAATTACATGTCACTTAAATACATTTCACGTTACTTCTGTGAAGTGCACAAAATGTGGCTGATGACATCATATTGAGGTCTGCTCATGTTTATGACACACATATTCATGAAATGTGTTTGAATTATTTGAAATGTGTCACAAGTCGTTATGATCTAAAGATTGCAAAGGATCAAAACATTCACTTAAAATAACAGGTGCACATCTCAATTGTGATGAACTTTTTTAAACATTCCAAATGATTCTTAAAGTGTTTTGTGTCAACAATGTTACAGAAATGTTCACGTCTAACGCACTACCGGGTTAAGCTTGAAATATTGCAGGCCGTGTACAGTCACATAGCCATTTACATTACAAATGTTGCTTAGTAACTGTTTTATTTCCCTGTTAGTTATTTTGTACCTTTGAGTGTTCAAGGCTGATAACAAAAAAGTTTTAAAATGTAGTGGCAAATTTTTTGTAGGTTTTCAAAAGTGATGAAAAAGTTGATGATAGGGAGATTTATTTAGATTCTTTATGTGTTTTCTGTCAAATATCTTACAAACATTTTTAAGTTTTGCGCACTACCGGGTTAAGCAGAGTCACCTAGACATTTATACATTTTAAAGACTTCTAAGTGTCTGTTTTACACCTAGTATTGATATTTTGTACCTTTGAGTGTTCAAGGTTGAGTTCAATAATGTGTTAAAATTCTGTTGCAAATTTCTTGCAGGTTTTGAAAGGTGATGACCCGTAGTGATGAAATAGTTTATGTCAGAGGAGAATTACTCTGTTGGGATGGTGCGGTTTATTTGGAATATTATGTATTTCTTCATAATAGGTTGTTTAAGATTTTGTGACAAATTCTTGCAGAAGTAGTAGCTGTCAGAGTAAAGAGATTCTTTTGGGATGACGGTTTTTGTAACATATGTTTTTCTCTATCATTGATCTGTTTAAGTTTCTTATATCTTGGGGTTTTGATCAGAAGCTTGCAGATTGGTTGATAATTAGATTGTAATTCATCCATTCCTTTTATAACTTTGGAGACCATTTTTTTAGTGTTTTACCCAAAAGACAGTTAATGACCCTTTCTTCACCTCAAACACTAACCTGTAGGCAGGCACTATACAACTGAGCAGCACATGGAACACACCATGTTTTGATAAAAGTTACAAGGTAAAATAGTAGCGGAAGACATAGTCTTGAACTAGACCTCTAGATTAAATTTTGCAAAATTGCAATTAATATTGTTTAGAGGTGCCTCTAGAGAACAAGTATTTAATTAAAGCTTGAAGATCAGTAGTAATTATAGGTTGCAAATCACATCAACGTTTTAATTATTACTTTGTATACACAAGAACATGTCATATTACTGTATCCAAATATCCATAATGCGTGTCTCTTCGCTTTAAAGGATTACCGCCTGATGTTAAAAGAAATTTTGTTTTCATTAATAAAATATTTAAAGCTTTGAGCATTCTAAGCAAAACTGTTATAATGCTGACAGGGTAAAAACAGAAATTGTGTCTTCAAGTTGTTTGCACTATTGTATTGAAATACATGTCACTTAAATACATTTCATGTTGCTCTGCCTTTATTTTATAGTGTGTAATGCACACAATGTTACTGACAATAATATATGAAGTATTTAATATGTGCTCACAATTTTTCAAAACTGTAATTCCTTCAAAATAACAAGTGCAAATACAGTAGGTGATTTTTGTTTTAATTTAAAAACAGTTATTATACTGATATTGGGACTCGGTTATGTTCATAAAAATAGTTCATTGCACCTCTCTACTTGTTGTTGCAAAGATGTGCTGCTTTCTATACACTACACTGTAATAATATTGTAAAAACACTTTTCAAACACAATTTTGCTCCCACTTTATAAACTTGTTTAGAAACTATGATTGTAGATCCCACATATATATCAAAACATTTGTTTCCATTTATAAACAATAATTCCATCAGTAGTCTAAACATAAAATGTCTAAACACGTTCTGGCGCTCACTTTCTAAAGACCTGTTTTTTGCAGTGTATCATATAGGTGTGCCCATAGTGTTTCATGACAACTTGACTCTGCAGTATAATGTATCCCCCAATCCTTATGATCTAACGATTACGAAGTTTAGATTTTAGATATTCAGATTATTCTCTCATAATAACAAGTGCACCACACGTTTGTAGTAAACTTGATTATTTGAAGACAAAAATTGTTGTGTGTGTTTCTTCCAAATTTGTGACAAACTTGGTTGATATGCATCTTGCATGTTCTTGCACACTACTAGGTTAAGGCTGAAAACATACATTTCATGCAGAGTCACATAGGGATTTTACATTTCAAACATTGCCGTGCAATTTTCATACTTTTTTGTTAGATATTTCAAACCTTTGAGTGTTCAAGGCTAAGAACAATAATGTGTTGAATTGCCGTGAAAAAATTCTCACAGATTTTGAAAAGGTGATGAAGTAACTGCTGGAGGGGGAAAATGTTCCTGTTAGGTACTAAGGATGATGAAGTTAGAATTTATGTGTGTTTTTCTTCTTTTGGTTCAGCATGGATTGTATAAAATGTTAGGACACATTTTATATTACATTATATTATTACATCACATCACATCACATCACATCACATCACATCACATCACATCACATCACATCACATCACATCACATCATAATTTTCCTAATAGCATGTCTCTTTGCTTTAATGTAGTACCCCTACCAGATGTTAACAAATGGAAATGCAAATAATATTTGAAGCTTTGAGCATTCCAAACAAGTAATTACAGCTTTAAAACAAAAATAATGTCTTTGAGTGGTTTCCATTTTTGAATTATATGTCACTTAAATAAGACTTACAAATACATTTCATGTTACATTGTGTTACTCTACTTCTATTTTATGTAATGTAATGCAAAAAATGGTGCCGTCTACAGCGTGCAGGTGTGCTTCTGGTTATACACGTTTCAATTTATTTTGAAATATTTCAAATGTGCCCCAATCCTTATAATCTAAAAAGTATAAAATTGCCAGAATATTCCATCAAAATAAAAGATGCACAGCGTAATAGTTAGCTTAAAAATGCAAACAATATTTTGAGTCCTTTGTGCCAAATATGTTACAGATATGATATACATCTTATATGTTTGAGTCTTATAATTGTGCACTGCAGGGTTAAGCGTAAACACAAATGTGTCAAGCAGAGTCACAAAGACATTTACATTTCAAGTATTGCCTAGTAACTCTTATACTTCCTTGTTACATGTTTTGTAGCTTGGAGTGTTGAAGGTTGATGGTAATGATGGGGTAACATTGTAAAACAAATTTCTTGCAGATTTTGAAGGATGATGAAGTAGATGATACAAGATACACCTTTTTTTAGATGGAGAGATCTCAGTGGAATTTGAGTTTATTTAAATTTGGTGAAATGTGTGTGCAGATACATACAAATAGTACTTTTTAAAAGCGTCTTCTTGACTTCATTTGGTGGTTCCATTTAAAAAATCTTATTTTGGAAGCTAGATGAAGATTATGACGTTTAAGTTAACATGAAAATTTAAATCCAACTCAGATCAAGATTTTGATATTGCTTTCAGGACATGGTTTAGAGCATGTCAGCACAATGTCTAGGTTTTCAAAGTAACCTAGAAGCATTTTGTTGAAAATCA
Organism: Ophiopholis aculeata; assembly: GCA_032273385.1. NCBI lineage: Eukaryota > Metazoa > Echinodermata > Ophiuroidea > Amphilepidida > Ophiactidae > Ophiopholis > Ophiopholis aculeata. The sequence continues at coordinate 3,685 of JAUMTS010098779.1, read as the reverse complement.
ATTATATAAGTAAAACTATCAAATAATTTGAAATAAGCATTGGTTGACACATTCCAAAGAATCACAATGTTAAGCTAAACATTTGTTTTAACATTTCTGCACAATGTCACTGCAAATTTCCAATTACAAATAAATTCAGTACAAAATCCAATCTTCAATACTGACTTCTTTTCAGATATGGCTAGAGTAGCTTATATTAACAGGAAGCGAAAATAGAAATAAAGTCAATGCTACTACACATGTGTGTCAAACACAAGGGTGCTACTTCCATCAACACACTGAGCTTTGTTTTAATGCAGTCTGTGTTTTTGATGAAATTAAAGCAAAAAGAAACATGGAGGTTTGTGCTTGTCTTTTAGATGTGTTTGTAAAAGAAATAATGTACAGAATGAATAAGTTTAAGTGCCAAAATAGCACCAAAATAAAAATGTTTAAAAATGGGTGTATTGGGGAGGCTTTTTTTAAGACAGAATCATACCCAAGTAGATCTTGTCCATGATAGTTGTTTACAATTTCTCTCTCTCTCTTGATAAAGAAAAACAGTAACTTTTTGAAATGTATGTATGTTTTATTATACAATTTTTGTCTTCCAATCTTTGTTGTCCCCCATTGTATGTTGAGTCACATTATTCTGTCTTTAATCATGATATTTTTCAATTTTTTCCAAGAACAATGGCAAAAGTAAAGGTTGAAATTTGTGTGTGTATCCTATAGATAATTGCCAATGTCAGGCCAGACCATACACTGTTTAGAGGATTATATGGAACGAAGGGTCAGAGGTCGATACACAACTTGTACCAAGTACATGTGTGAGGTAGGTGGCCATTATTAATAAAAAGAAGATCATATATATAAATGTGCTCTTTTAAAGTATAAACTCCAGAGCAGATTCATAGATATTTGAATTGTAGAAATGTAAAGAAATATTTTGATTTGATTTGACTATGTAGTGGACTAAGTGGAAAACTGCTTTCTATTCAGAGCCAGCTAGAGCTAGAGGTGGACTTACCATTGTGGTAAATGCTTTGTTTTTAGCCACACTCCGGATAAAGGAGCAATGACCACTAAATAGACCAGTGAGACTACTCATAATGTCCTAGTCAATCTCTGAGGCACTAGGTGTCTTCTCAAGTTCTTTTTCTTCGGTTATGTCGACAGGGCAAAGTCTGCATTTTGTCAACAGTAAATAAGAAGCCGAGTTTTAGATACAGGAGGAAAACGACAGTACTTGATACTATGGTAAAACCTGTGAGAACAAGAATGGACTGGAAACCGAATGTACATTAGGCGCCGGACTCAGGAACCGAACCTGGGTCTAAGTGGTGCAAGGCGAGGGGAATTCTACTGTGCCACCTGTTCCCCCTCTTCCACATGATTAGGGTTTTATGAAACACTGATAAAATGTGAACATTTAAGGATAGACACCTGCCTGTAATTGTATTTATGGCTCTTTGTAGAGTCATCAATGTCAAGTTTGAGTTGCATTTGTGATTACAAAACAGAAAGATGTACAAGGAAAACAGTAATTGACTCTCACTGAGTGATACTTTTTACACTTAGTGTACTTCTGGTTTGGGTGATTTAAGGTGTCTTAAACACCTGCCAATGACCTCATAGATTAAATAAATCATGGGGAATAAGAGTAGATGATTTTAAAAATCATTACAAGCCAAATCCATGAAGATTTAAGAGTTTTACAAAATATTTGAAATCCACCTTAGCAAAGGCGTAAGACAATGGAAACAACTGAATCAATGTGTGTGAGGATTAGGAACAACAATCAGCAGTGCCTCCTCATAAAAATACTTTTACAAAATAGCAGATATCAATATAAAATTGTCCCTTTTTTCTTAAGTCTATTTCAGTAACCTCTTTGAGTTGATAGACTGATTTTGCACACTTTGAGACACATACCTGGATAATGAGTATATATCTGTCTTGTGCCAGAGTGACTTGCAACATTTATGCTGAGCATTTCTACTCCCTGGCTGTATTTTGTACCAAATTTAGGTCAGTAATTCCTTCTGAGACATTTGCCATTTGTTCAAAAATGAGTGAAGCAAAGTAGGTCAGTTTAGTGACAAATTACTTAATTTTGCAACTATGTTTCATGAGACCATGAATTAGATTTTGATTTGAAACATTTGTGCAGAGCAGTTCTGACTCCTAGGCATTATTGTGTTCCAAATTTAGTGCAGTTATTAAATTTGTTGTTGCAAGTCATTTGCCAGTTGTTTAGAAATGACTTAGGCAGAGTAGGTGACTGACAACTCCCTCAATTTTGCAACTTTATCTTAAAGAGAATTTAAACTTGGGTGGTTGATGCCTATAACATTTATGCAACAATAGCATTTGAAGGCAGTGTTCTTGTTCCAAATTTAATGTAGTAACTTCCATTATTAATAAGAAAATATTTTCAATAATGTTCAAAAATGAGAAAAGAAAGTAGATCAAATTTGGTAACAAATAACTTAATTTTGCAGCTTCCTTTCATGGAGAAAATCAATTTTGGTAAAATGTGTCAATTTTGTCAACATTTGATGATTTTATTGCAATGAGAAGGTGAACTTGTTATTGATTCGTATCGATAGAGGTTAATTGAACAGCCTAATTAGAACTAATTGGGTTTTTATATATTTTTTTTTGGAAGTGTTCAGATATTGAGCCTTTGACATAGCTGGTGTTAACTTATTATCTATATATTAACTATATAACACATGCTGTAACAGAAATAGAAATCAATTTCAATTATTTCACCTTACAAGAGTTAAAATGTCATGTCAGCATTGTCTGTTTATGTGATTGAATTTATTCATTTGCCACTAGCCATAAATATGTGCTATCGTACTAGTACTTGGTAGAAACAAATGCAAGAATACATGAGATCAAAGTGAGCATGTAATTAAATAAGAACAACTCTTGGGATCTAGGTGAGAGGGAAAAATCCACAACAATCTTATTATTGAAATGCTGAATGAAGACAAACAAGAGGGGAACTATTTTGACAACTAGGAGGCTACAGGGTGCCTACAAGCTTGTTAAAATATAAGAAATGGAAAAACTTTATTAAAAGCTTAAAGTAAAACTGCACACTGCAAATATCAAATTTTGGAGCTGCAATACTTACGACTTTGGGCGTTAATCCCCCAAATCAAAATTAGCCTCACCCAAGTGTGCCTAACAAGATCATTGGCAACACCATAGTCCCCTTTTTCTTATTTGCAAAAGTGAAGAAATAAATATGCAAGTGTGATTGCAGCTTTGGGAAGTGATGCCTCAATTCTGAATTCAGCTCCCACCTCAGCATGCCTTCCAAGGTCATTCAGTCAAAATTGGCTGATGCCTACTTTACTCAGACAGAAATATTAATGACAAGATTAAGGGCTCTCCAACTAGTACGTGGTTTTTTACCGTTAATTATAGAATCAAATTTTGCATTCCTTATTTAAGAATGAACCTGCAAAAAATATTCTTTGTATTTATAAACATGAAGGGATACTTCTTACGTCATCAGAAATGAATTTTCAATAAAGATTTATTTTGTGAAAGAACAACATGGCACCGTCATAGACACTGCGTTTTGTGCGTTTTTCTGAAACCGCTTCAAATTTGTACGATTTTAAAAGTCGTCGTTTTTCCAAACGGCATTGAATTTTAAAATAAAGTAAACGTACATTTGTTGACG
>JAUMTS010098668.1:0-10363 GCA_032273385.1 Ophiopholis aculeata | reverse complement strand
TTACCAGCAGCGAACTTACAGCGCAATGATCAATTCTGGAATTGCGCTATACAAGAACCAATTATTATTATTATTATAGTTGATGTAAATCTGACCTGAAACCTATTTAATGCGAGTACCACAAGGGTCAATACTGGGACCATCATTTATTCTCTAATGATATTACAGAAACATCTAGTGTTCTTGAATTTGTCTTGTTTGCAGATGAAATTATAATAAAAACCATTTACATTCAGATAATATACAGTAGTTGTTTATTTGTGTATTTTGATGTGATTTTTAAGCATGTAACTTGTTTTATTGTGATATAATGTAATGTAAGTTACAGCAATATAATGTAGGTAAGGCAATGCAATGCAAATTAGGGGGCAGTTATAAATAGTTTCAAGTGGCTCCTCATTTAAAGTGCTTAAATTTGTATTATTTGTTTGATGGAGTTGAATAAAGTAAAACTTGATGAATGAATATTAAGTTGTTACTTGTAATTACATTATATACATGTTGTAAATTATCGCGATATTAAATTGAGATTCAATTAGCATAAATTCACAAAACAAGGTGGTTCACGAACCACATGTCTCGTCTGCTTGCGCGATTTCATTGAAATAAAAAGGAACAATGTCGAGATTACAGGTGCAACGGATCTTAAGATGTGACCTTCACATCCCAATAAATATAATGCTGCTACTTTGAAATGACTATGGATGAACTTGGGAGCGTTCCCAAGGTCATTTCAAGGTAAAATCCACAAAATCCACAGATTTAATGGGTTTACCCATAACTGAAAAACGTTGACATGTATGCATCTATATTTACAGCAGAAGACGATTGATCATGTTGATAACTGAACAAAAAAGTACCTCCCTCGTCCACAATTGATATGGCAAAGTTCAGTGTTGCGTAGTATTACCCTACCCAATGGAACTCCACAATGTGATTAATGCTGGTGAGGTACTTTAATTATTCATGAACTTTGTAAAAATTATTTTACGCTTCAGATTTAATCGGAAAGATTAAATTTGAAAAAATTAAATATCAAAATGATATTGTCCTGGTGATATTTAGTATGACATCCTGGAACTTCAGAACTATATTCTATAGTCATCCGGGAACTTCCCCAGAAGATATAAAATACACTGATTTGTACTACTTTGTATTTGTATATATTTTTTTGTATATATTTCGTACTAGTTTTTAATTGCATTTCAACATTTGTCGTTGTTGTATTTTAGATTTAAATAGTCAAGTAAATTATTTAGTTGTAGAAAGATGTATTTTGTATTCTATGTATTCTTACTGCTTTTTTCACTTGCACAGCGCTTTGAGATCCTCCTTTTATGCGCTTTAAAAACGTGTTTATTATTGTTATTATTATTATAACTTATAAGTACTGGAAAGACGTTCAAAACTGGATTAATAGCAATTTGGATACAAAAATTTGGTTGAAAAAAGAAATGATCCTGTTTGGAAATTACCTGTACAAAGATTATGTTTTAAACAATATCTTATTAATTCTGAAAAACCTTATTTTACCTATGGAAAGAAAGAGGTGATAAATTTGTATGTCAACGAAAGATTTATTTATAATGCAAACCTGAACAATAATGCTTTCAATATCCGGTGGCATAAATGGACAACACTTTTTGAGAAATAAGAACAATATTTTGTCAAAGTTATTGCATGTATAAAGGGAAAAAATACACTGTCTCTGTATAAATTCACCTGTTTATGTACAAAATACCCTCATCTATATAAATCTGTTCTTTTATGAATGTACCCCTGGGTAAATATAGTTTGTATCACCACATGTATATTTAAATTGTATTATGATGTATGTGATCTTTTCAGCGAGAGAAATGATAATAAAAAACTATAAATGATTTTAAAAAAATGTTTAAAAACAGGGCAGGTTAAATTTCGTCTTAAATAAATCACCATTATCATTATTGCTACTTAAAAAAGGTAACAAGCGAGTAGAGGTTCTAATAACTTTATTAACTGACACGACAACTTAATCTCCCAAAGATCTTATTTAACTATCATTATTTAGTGTACTACAGCACTTACCCCATAGACATAGGGCTCGTCAGGTATGCTGTTGTAATCAGTAAGATTTAAAAAAGAAAAACCAAAGCAAAAACTAGGCAATCAGAAAAATATAATGTGAGCGATGTGTCACACTTGATAACCGTATGCTCTTTTCATATCTTTAGGCGCGTCTTGTTATGACCAATTGTTAAAGTGAAAAATCAAATTTGTACTTTGCCAAACAGATCGCTAACATAAACAAGATATGCATTATTTACAAATCCGGGATAACGGAGGTTACAGACATTTTCTATCGTTTGCACAAAAAGGGATCAACAAGAACAAGAATAATAAAAACAATATAATATAAACATAAACATAAAAGTATTTCATTAAAGGCAATTATAGTTAACATATTAATGTTCGTTTTAAATCTTTTATTCGAAACATTTCATTACCTTATCTTCGGTCAGCTTGGGTTCCAATTTAAAAGTATTTTGATAAAGAGTGCAAATGAGCCTTTAAGGTTCCGAGCAATATTCGTTTGGACTTGTCATGCTTAAATTGCAAATTTCAACTCTTTAAAAAATTATAGCGTATGTTAATGCGACTAACTTTTACATGGTCTAAAATGGTTTCTGTGTTTGACATCTCATTGTTCATTGTTCTCAGTAACAGCTTGGTAGCCTTTGTCCCATGCTGAGCACATTTCTTAACTTTCTATCAATAAACACTGCTCCACTTCCATTATCACAAAATGCATAATATGGAAATCTGGTTACACAAGTAGTTCGAACCAACACTGGAATTATTACCATCATTGGGTTCCCACTGCTATGCTTACCGGTCCCACTTATCCAAGTGCTGGCTGTCACCTTCTGTGCTGGTTGTACTGTTTCTGTTGTTTGCTTTTTGTCCGTCATATTTTTTCACTTACTCTGCTGTAGTCATGCAGTGCAGTTTTGTGATTTCTTTCACACATCTTGCAGGTCATACGTTGTTTACATTCCCTCTTGCTGTGTCCCTTCCTCAAACAACCAAAGCAAAGTGAATGATTAAAACAGAAGTCAAAATTCTCTTTTCTATCAATCTTCTTGAACTTTCTGCACTCTGATATGTCATGGTTACTACTCTGTCCACAGAATAAGCAACTTGATCTCTTGCTTTGGTTACTGTCTTGCTCAACTAGCAAATGCAGACCTCCTGTCGGTGGCTTTATTTAAAATATCGTGATATTCAAGGAGGGTGCGTGTAGCTATTCATAACGTACAACCAAGGAGGGTGCAAACATATAGATCCAAAACTGTGAACAAGGAGAACACGAATAATTGTGAAGAAACTGAAAGATCCGGACCTGTGGGTACGGGTGAAAATTACCCAAAATATAAAGATGACACACTTCGGAATGGCACAGGCTCTTATGCTAGTGTTACTGAGAAAAATCCAGATGTAATACTTTCAAACGATATATTTGCTAAACAATACCATTTAGACGATATAATTGTTTATTACCATGTCAACTAAGATTGCCAAGATGCATGTAGTGGCAAATAATGAATTTACTGTGAAATATAAAACATTTGCATTCGAGGACTTCAGTACCATGAATCGCATCCGAAAAAAAAAGGATTAGAATGAGAATACATAAGTTATCAAAACGATATCAAATAAGTATGTAGAGGAATGGGTGGACACGTTTGCCAAACGTAAAACACCCGTTATTAAAGACACACAGAAGAAGATCGAAGTAGATACATCTGCGTATGTACGAGACAAAAGCAGTATCTATTATAAACCACAGGTGTATTATTTAAATGAAAAATCAAAGAAAGTACAGATTATCGTTCCAAAAAATATATTGTATTAAACCATTATTTAAAACCACGATTAAACTTGAACAAAAAAGAACAAATAATGTTTTAACAGGAAATAACATTTATATTTTGCGTCGTCAATACAGTGTGAAGCCTTCCGAAATATTCTATCAGGGTGATTGATTTTTGAACCATTCATACGTCAAGTCTACAATAAAATATCTATTTAGTATGATTTATTATCACCATGTATTATCATCCACTTAATTAGATTAAACCTTGCTAGACGTATTGTTCTCCTGTCATAGTTTGAGTTATGATAATGATTGGTTTTGCCTTATCAAAAACATAACATATCTTTAAGTAGGGTAATTTTGTGACAATCAAGCACGTGCGTATTATAAGCCATGTTTTAACAAAAAAAATTTAGAAAATTTGTGGTGGAAATGGTCAATTGGACCAAGTGTTTTACTTTGGATATTAATAATTGTGTGTTTGGTGTTTGGACAAACTGTTTTCGGAGAAGGTAACTTGCATCAGTTTTTTCATCTTTATATACATGCTCTTAACAAAATGCACATTATTTTCTTTGTTTTTGGTTTGATAATCGCCCATGGGTTAAGGAGGTTGTTACATAAATTAACATAAAAACAGATTTTTTTTTCTTTTCAAAACAAGTCAGACGTTTACTACCTGAAAAAAAACCCCATTCACTTGATAATTGTAAAACATTAAAAATTATAGACCTGTCGGACACAAACATCGGTTTAACTCGAGAAGCAATTTCAAGCTTCTAAATGCGATTTTGTATCACATTTAAACTAAATTAAATTCTGCTGCATTATATTATTTTGAAGGGGCACGTTCAATTTTTATCAGTTGTTAGATCTTAAAAAGTCTTAGACCTCTATCTAGCCTTTAGGCAGTTATGTTGTATCCAATTATCAGTCGGGCTCTGAAGAAGCTTACAGCTGGATCTACTGAAGATAGCAAATTCAAGACTTGGACTTAATTTCTGAGAAATTCCAATGCCCTGAATGCACAATTAAAGCACCTTTTTCTTTTCTTTATTATTGAAAACATTATCTTATGGGTCAAACAATTTACTCCTAGAGGCATCTTAGAAATAGATTTATGAAAAAATATTTGGAACAAATGTTGAAGTAATATGTTGCCATACTAGTTAATTTTATTGTAAATTAGGTCAGATAGATGCCTTAGTTAATAGTAAGGCTGCCTCATATAGGTTATAACATAAAATAAGTGTAAATGCACTTTTAGAGTAAACAAACATACGCATCATGATACTTGATCCACTTAATATCACGGTGCATTCTTTGAATGCGCACCGCTGCTGCAATCACCGTATAGCTTCAATTTGATCGCATCTTTTGCTCTGTTGCTCAGGTTTTCAACAGCTGTGGGCTGATGAAAGCTTTGAGGTAGCCCTATTGATAGAATTAGCTTCTTTTGCAGCTCTGTCTATTGCAATGTTTTGAAATGCTGGTGGCTACATGTGCATGTACCAACAAGTTCGGAGAGCAAATATTTGTAAATAGAGAAAAGGCTGAGAAATTTGTTTGTTTTGGTTTGAGAGGTATACCGTATATATATTGCTATATATCCATTATTCCCTGATTTCCCTTTAAACTTTTTCAATTTACGTTTTCAAAATTTCACCAGGTCAATCCATGTGATATTCTTGTAAAGCTTAGTATTTTTGCGAGTAAAACAGAACATTTTTATTTTTTAATCTCTGATTGGCAGCTGCAAATAGCAATTTTTCCACTTTTTTCAGTGCTTTTTCTTTTTCATAAAATTTCATTTAATTTAAATAGGAGAAGTATGAACATTTTTAGAAAAAAATACAAAAAAAGATCACAAGACTACATTAATATGAAAATGATTGCCTTTTAAATTAATACATTATAGGCTATATAGCACAGCTGGTGTTAGGGTAGACTCTGTTACGTTTAGTATGAATTCTAGAGTTCAGAAAACAATTAACAATACTTTGAAATAAGTGTTCATTAAGTTAGTTCAAATTGTACATGTTTCGCAAAATATCTCCTACGGTTTGGACGATGGCAAAATTATTATTGCCAAAGGCGATTTCAAGATGTAAAAAAAACAATAATTTAGGTCAATGTTATATCTGTAATTTCGTAAAATATGATCTTTTATTGTTTAAACCTGAAATTGATATGTAGTTTTTAAGTTATAAGCCACGATCAGATCAGAGGCGGCAAAATATTCTTGACAAAATTGGCGGCAATTGCGACAAAAGCGACAGAGACTCTGAAGCCATCATTAAAGGAGGTGCCAAAGAATATCTGGATCCTTTAACACATATTCAAGAAAATGTTTCACACAACAAAAAAATTCAAAAATCCTTCAAAAAGTTGTGAAATATTATTACTAGGTCATGGCACTTTTGATTCATCCACTCAATTACTGTCCAGAGTTATTACTGGACATTGATTAGCCGTTAATAGTTGGAAACTCCTAATCAATAGGTGATAACGAGGACATGTTGATATAACAAGACACATAGTCAATACATTGTTTTAATCATGCTATGTCAGGATTGGAAAATGTGCCGTTAATTATTGCACTTTTTAATAATCATATTGAGTGCTTTAATAGGAGGTAATAAGGCATGGTTTATTTTGAAATCAGCTCCAGTATGTCTTGCATTAAAACTCCAGTTTATGTCGGAGATTTCTGTAATCTAGTCATTATTTCTTGCTTTAGAATGTAGGACTGGAGCAATAAGTCGCGCTCATTTACCCCATCTTCATTTTCCAATCCAAAATGGTTAGAAAACTACTAAGCTATTCAAGTAAAATCATGCATTCTGTTCAAATGAAGTGTAAATTGACAAATTGTGATTACTTACGGAAATAGCGTGAACCATAAGATCAAAATTGATAGTTCTCCATTGCTTGAGTCAAATTCTAGCCCGAGGCGGATTCTGTCCTCAATAGCACTTAATATCTGCAATAGAAAACGAGTGGTTGAAGCTGTAAATCATCATTCAGTACTTTACAATACTAAAATTTTTTTGACCGAGGTGTTAGAATTAATATTTCTTTTACACTGTGCACAACTCTGCACAAAACTGTTAAAAATATGGCTCAATTGAATGAATGAGGCTGATGTCACTACAGCAAAATACATTTTGAGTTAGGTTAACATCTATTGTTTCAAAAGGATCCTTCATTTAAAGAATACCTTATTAGTAAAATCTCAATCTGTCCTCACTATGACAGCAGTGTGCGACGAAGTGTTAATACGGGATTCCTGCAGCCCAAAATTGCAGGCGAATTACCAACATTTTAAGTACTGGTTATATATAGTATATTTAGTCATGACATTGCCACTTATGCGTGTTTCTTTCTTTTTTTCTTTGCTACAGGCTGGAATCGGAGGAGGAGCTGACCTGTCGGGATCAGCTGGTCTAGGAGTAAGTGGCGAGGCGCCCATCGCAGCTGTTGAGGCCCCACAAGTGGAATCTGGAATTTCTATGGACTTTAACATTGGTGGAGGAATTGGCGGTGGACTCAGTGGAGGAATCGGCGGTGGATTCGGAGGCGGAATAGGTGGCGGAAGCGACAGCGACAAAGATAAGAAAAAACGCAAGAGAAAAGCAGAAGGAAAAGCAAATGCAGATTTGGACATTAAAGGAGATGTAAATGTACCTGAAATTGGCGGTGGATTAAAAGTTGGTGTTGATGGAAAAAGCAAAAAACCAAAGGACAGGAAAAAGAGAAAAGCAAAAGGCAAAAAGAAGGGTGGATTTGGTGCAAGATTCGGATTTGGAGGTAAAGACTCATCTTCATCATCTTCCTCCTCATCATCCTCTTCCTCATCTAGTGATTCAGACTCTGATGATGAAAGTAAAGGCAAAAAAGCCAAAGGCAAATTTGGATTCAAAGGACCTTCTATATCTGCTAGTGCTGACGCAGATGTAAAAGGACCATCCATTGATGCCGATGTCAAAGCAGGAGGAGGATTAGGAGGAGATATTGATGCAGGAGGAAAACTAGGTGGAGGAGGAGGAATTGGTGGAGGATTTGGAGGCGGAATCGGTGGAGGATTAGGAGGTGGAATTGATATAAAAGGACCAAGTGTTGATATCAGCGGACCAGATGCATCCATGGATGTTGATGTGGATACACCAAAAATGGATGTAGGCGGGGATGTCAGAACACCTGGAGTAGACGTAGATGTGGATATGCCATCAGCTGATCTTGGTGGCGGAGGAGGCATTGGCTTAGGCGGAGGCGCTGGAATCGGAGGTGGCTTAGGCGGAGGCGCTGGCATTGGAGGTGGAATCGGAGGCGGTTTTGGAGGCGGTGTAAAACCAGAAGTAGATGTCGATATAAAAGCAGACAGACCAGACATGGACATCGGAGGAGGTATTGGTGGAAGTGGAGGTATTGGTGGTGGAATCGGTGGAGGAGCAGGTTTCGGAGGTGGAGCAGGATTAGGCGGTGGTGTAGATGTAGACGTAGGTGGAGTGAAACCAGACGTAGACATTGACATAAAAGCTGGATCACCAGATTTAGACATCGGTGGTGGCGGTGATTTAAAAGCTGGAGGAGGCATAGACATCGATGCCCCTGATGTAGATATGGGTGGAAAAGGTGGCTTATCAATAGGGGGAAAAGTGAAAGGGCCAAAAGGAAAGAAGCGGAAAGGAGATTTAGATGTTGATGTAGATGCAGGTGCCAAACTGGACACACCAGATGTAGACATTAAAGGTAAAAAGAAAGGCAAAGGCAAGTTCAGGGTGCCTTCCTTTAAAATGCCAAAGTTTGGAGGCGGTGCTACAGTGAAAGGACCAGATGCTGATCTAGATGTGAAAGGAGGAGCAGACATAGATGTAAAAGGACCAGATGCAGACATTGGAGGAGACTTCAAGGCTGGAGGAGGAATTGGTATCAAAGCTCCAGCTCTGGATGTAGATGTTGGAGGTGATGTAGTAACACCAGATTTAGACCTTGATATCAAAGCTGGCTCACCAGATATGGATATTGGTGGCAAGGGTGGAATTGGAGGAGATTTTGGTTTCGGAGGTGGTATGGGCGGAGGAATCGCTGCTGACATCACAGCTCCTGATGCAGATGTCAACATCAAAGGACCAAATCTTGACCTTGGTGGCGGTGGAGATATCAAAGTAGGTGGAGATATCGGAGGCAAACTTCAAACACCAGATTCAGGCATTGGAGGAGACCTAGGTGGTGGAGCCGATGTTGATGTCAACTTGCCAAAAGGAGGTATAGGTTTCAAAGGTCCGGATGTTGACATAGGTGGAGGCGGAGGACTTGACATCAAAGGAGGTGGTGATCTAAAAGGACCAGATCTTGGTGGAGGTGTTGATGTTGATGCCCCTGATGTCAAAGTTGGCTTTGGAGGTGGCGGAAAAGTGAAGAAGCCTAAAGGAAGGAAGAAGAAGCGAAAGAGTGGTGGATTTAAAATCGGTCTGCCCAAATTTGGAGGCGGTGGTAGTAGTAGCAGCAGTAGTGACAGTAGTGATGATGAAGGAGGGTTGAAACTGAAGGGAGGATTGAAGGGGCCTAAAGTAAAAGGAGGCATTGATGTAGATGGGCCCGATGTTGACATTGATGCTAAAGGAGGTGCCGGTATTGATGTTGATGCTGATATCGGTGGTAAAGGAAAACACAAAGGCAAAGGCGGATTTGGATTTAAAATGCCCAAATTTGGAGGTGGTGGACATGGTGGTGCAGATGTTGACATCAAAGGAGGAGCAGGTATCAATGGGCCAGATCTTGATGTCAAAGGAGGCGGTGGCATGGATGTTGATGTGGACGTCGGAGGTGTAAAACCAGACCTTGATGTTGACATCAAAGCAGGCTCGCCAGACTTGGACATTGGTGGAGGTGGCAAAATTGGTGGAGATGTTGATATCGGAGGTGGAATTGGAGGTGACATTGATATCAAAGGACCCAAAGTGAAAGGAGATTTGGATGTTGGAGGAGATGTGGATGTTGATGTGGATATCAAAGGCAAGAAACCAAAAGGGAAAGGTGGTTTTGGATTTAAAATGCCAAAGTTTCACATGCCCAATTTTGGTGGAGGTGGCCATGGCGATGTAGATATTGATGGGCCTGATGTGAATGTTAAAGGAGGAGCCGGCATGGATGTTGATGTTAATGTTGTTAAACCAGATGTTGATGTTGACATCAAAGCAGACAGGCCAGACATTGACATTGGTGGAGGTGGTAAGATTGGTGGCGATGTTGACATTGGAGGTGGATTTGGTGGTGATATTGATGTGAAAGGTCCCAAAGTTAAAGGTGATGTCGACTTTGATGGAGATGTAGATGTTGACATCAAAGGAAAGAAACCAAAGGGCAAAGGAGGTTTTGGATTTGGATTAAAAATGCCCAAGTTTGGAGGTGGAGGACATGGTGGTGTTGATGTTGATGGACCCGATCTTGATGTGAAAGGAGGCGCTGGTTTTGATGGACCAGATCTTGATGTGAAAGGAGGCG
>JAUMTS010098557.1:0-10365 GCA_032273385.1 Ophiopholis aculeata | reverse complement strand
CATAAGTTGGTATGTGGAAGTACTTTCTAAAAATGTTATAAAATCAGTAGGTGTAGAGTAAAGTTGAACATCGAATTTGTGATCATGGCTAATACTAATACCTTTAAGTCCATCCTAAAAGTGAAGCCCTGATTTTAAATATGCCCTACCATTTTTAAAAGTATAAATTGCTAAAATTACCTAATTTTAATTGAAACAAAAGATGTCGTCATTGTTGATCTGGACCAAAACCATACTTTTTGAGACCTGTTCAGTGACATTTTATACCTAAAACGAAAGCAGACCAAAACAAAGCCTGACAAACGATTAAAGAGCTGAGACGGAAACAAAGAATGGTTAATGTGTTTAACACTAATTTCTGAAATATAACTTGAAAATGGATACCTCCTTTTCTCCTTGTTCTTGTTAAATCAAATAAAACTCCTTAGAAAGGATACTGCTTTAGGACTCCTTAGAAAGGATACTGTTTTAGGACATGACTGGGTAAGACAACAACAAAGTACTCACCTAAATGTCAACTAACTTGAGTTGCCTATCAATTAACTACATTATCCCCACAATTATTCAAAACACATGGCTGAAACAGTCTTTATATTTCAATACAACACTGTAGTGTCTTGGAAATATATTATTTTCTTGATTTCACGAATCTGTATCTTGATTTTGCCAGATGTAAACGTAAGCCTGTTGATGTATTATGTTTGTCCATGGCACTTTGTAGTAGCCTGGTAGCCACTGGTTTAAGCCTTTATGTGCTGGAGCGCTTGAGCTTAGTGTTTGCCCCATACTTGAGAATTATGAGATCCTCGTATTGTGCAAGATATATTACATTTACATCTTTATCACTGACCTAGTAGCATGTTTAATCCCAAAACACAAACAATTGTAATTATAAAAACAAACTTGGTCAACATTTTGTAAAGAACTTCCAACAACAACACAAGGATTTGTAAATGGTTCAAGCATAGGATATCACAGGTTTCCAAAAGGAACACAATGCTTATTTCCACAAGAAATCAATCAATCAAGCCATGTCCCCATACTGCCGAGCTAGTACAATTGGGATGTACTTGCGTTAAAGGTTAAAAGGCAATTGTGTTTGCAACCGGCAGGAAAATACAATTATTGTTACTTTGTACCATGACCGTTTTTACTTTACCCAAACCAACCTAAAGGCAACAAAAATCTAAAGAGAGAAGCTTCGACATAGCCAATTTGGAAGATGGCGTGATCATGCTATCACGAGGTTGGCTCTTTTAGCCAGATGGAACTTATATGTTGTCGATGGGATGCCTCATGTCATACATGGCATAAGAACTAGCTCTAGTTTCCTGAACAATTGGTCCCAAACTTGTGCTCCACCTCAGCCAAGCTTAAAGGAAATTTTAATACTAAATTGTCATATCTTAGAGTATTACAATATTTCAGAAAAACTTCACAGTTTGCTAAATTGTAATATTTTATGAAGTCTTACAATTTAGCAAACTTTTGCATAACAAGTTTAAGATATTAAGGAACCTTATTTTGGATCCCAAATTATCTTCCATAAAAATTAAGAAAGAGCTTATTAATTTCCGTTCTACTATCCTCCACAATAAACAAGCTATAGGGAGTTCCTTTTCAAAACAAAATCTTTATTTCATTTATCAAACTCATTGTCATTGTTGTTATTAAAAGGTCAACTTCATCATTCTATTATTAATGTTGTGTTTCATCTCAAAATAAACTGGTTCATTTACACCCCAGGAGCACTAACATACCGTAAAATTATGTCAACACAGTTTTCATTTTGCGGGGTTTTTTTCACTGATAAAGCATGGGAGGCTATGTCATTCTGTGCACATAAATTATAATCTAAGAATAACCCCAAGAGAACAACCCATGATCTGAAGATTAAAACAAAATTGGATCCAAATAAATTTAAGGGGTTTTTTTCTGCCTTCACAAAGTTAGAATCACTGATAAAGCATGTGAGGCTTTGCCATTCTGTGCGCAAAAGTTATATTCTATGAATAACCTCAAGAAACGACCCCTGATCTGAAAATTAAAAAAAAAATTGGATCCAAATAAATTTAAAGTTTTTTTCTGCCTTCACAAAGTTAGAATCACTGATAAAGCATGGGAGGCTGTGCCATTCTGTGCGCAAAAGTTATATTCTATGAATAACTTCAAGAGAACGACCCATTACCTGAAATATTTTTAAACAAGTCATGCCCTTTTCAAATTCAAATTACTTTAAAGTTTTATTTTTGAAGTTTAGCATTTTTACATATATTCATTATAACTACCATAACAGTATGTGATATGGTAAATATTTGTTGCTGTGGTAATAGAACACATTACAAGCATTAAAACAATACCAATTTGATACAATAGGTTCTTTTACTTTTGAAAAACAGACATAATGTATATTTGATAATTTCTTAATTTGCTAGAAACACTTTCTACAGTTAATTTGAAACAGTTGGTTATAATTTTAGTTCCATATAGGAAAAGCAGTAATGTACCGGCAGTGTCCGAATGACGGGAAAAAAGTGTTTGTCAAACCCTTGTCAGTAATTTTGGAAACGTTAAGGTAGAACAAATATTTCGAATGCTGTTTACAGGGGATAACCACCCACGAATTGATCAAAATGTGGGTTATCTACTTGAACCCTGCTGTAAAAGAATCTGTCTTCAGAACCCCCAGATTCTTTCAACGCTGACACCATTTTCTGCCATTTCTTCCAATATTTCTGTTTTTCTATTTCCTTTTTTAAATGGACCCCACCTACATTTCCCTATCAGGTAACTATGGTGATATCAACAATCTGCATTTCAACCAATCACTTCTCTCCTCATACAATTATCTTCTTTCACAGGCATCACTTTGTATTAAATTCCTCCGAAATGATTAGCACCAGTCCCTCATGGCCTCTTCTGCATGCTTTTTCCGGCCTGCAAAACGCTTGTCAATATTTTTGGAAACATTAAGGAGGCATCCCGATCACTTTGAATTAGAGAACTGTGATTGGTCCCCCCGTGGCACTACCGAAACTTGGGTAGAATTTGGAACTGTACTAAAAGTGTTTTAGTCACTTCACTACCTGTAAGTTTTAGTGTAACAGCTAGTATATTGGATTTCTTCTCATTCTCCTTCTCTGGATTGAAATTATGTTTTTGTTTATGTGGCATGCAAGATTTGAAAACTCATGTTTGACCATTTAGCCTACCCAGGGGAGGTTGTAGGTCCATTTTCCCCTAAAGTAAGGAGGTTGTAGGTTCATGTTTCCTCAAAGCAAGCCTAAAGGATGAAGCTACATGTACTAGGAGTAATTTGACACAGTGTGTGAGCATTTTTTAGCACAAGGAGACAATTGTTTGGAATCGGTTGTACCAACCCACTCCTCTAACTAGGTATAACACTGTATTGCTTTGAACATCAACAACTTAGGTTCCTAAAGGTCACACCCACCCCTGCCATAGACACCCTAACTATCAACAATTCAAAGGAAAGCACCAAATCAATTCCAAAACCCCCTTTTTAAATTCGGTCAAATTCCACAGATTTTCAGAAGGAAATTAAATTTGAACTCAGGCATGCAAACATTTAGTAAAATCAGAAGACTGGATTTACACATAATCCTTAATCTAAATCCAAATCATGAGACAAGCTAACTTCTGTCCAAATTTGTCTTAAAATTTTAACAGAAGTAGACAAAACACATATTTTAATTATCAGTTGTGGATAAAGATGGCTTTCCTTATCATTCGACATGTTTAAATTTGAAGCCCTATAAAACTGATCTCAATTAGGTATAGTATTGGTTTGGACAATATCCAGAGAGTGCCTGGGTTATCTGGAATGCTACCTGTTAAAAAGTTTTAAAATTTAAGATGGGGTTTCCCAATCTACTCTCAGGGGCAAATCTGCCCTGCAGTGGGACTCCTACAAGGATGCAAGTCAGTAGCCATCCATTGCCTCTCTTTAAAGGGGGACTAATATGTAGGGCACTTTATTTAAACTTTGCAATTCCAGCGGGAGTCTCCGGTTAAAAGCTGCATTTTTATTGCATTTCTTGATCAAAACTACAAATTATCACAAATTCTACATTTCCTTTGAAGGCAATTAGATATTGATGTGGGCCCTATGGGGTGAGACAGGGAAGTCCTTACTTAAAGTCAAAATGCAGAAGTAAGTTCAAACTACACTCATCTGGCCTGTGAAGGACCTATCTAAATTTTCATTCATTATTGAACATTAATTGAGGACAACAAAATAGATATAAACCTTACGAAGAAATAATTGTAAAGTGGTTGAAAATCGAACATGGCTGACCTCATAAAAATAAAATGTACCAGTGGAAGTGTTATACTAGTACTAGCCCGTTCATTTGACTCCTGTCCCCCAAGTGAGTGCGAACGTACAAAGCAGCGAGGGCCAAGTCCAATAGAAGTTACAGACCAACCAAAATGAGAAGCCCTGAACCATCATAAAAAGTTTCATACCCCCACCCGCACTTTTGCCACCAAACAATTAGGTATTTCAGACTGCGTATTAAATCTAATAAAAATATAAATTGGCTTGACAAAAATGTAAAGCCGGTAAATAAAGAAGGTTTTCTATTACTATAAACATTAATATACTCAAATTAAAGGTAATTTGTGAACTATCACCCTCAATATCTAAGGACTTATGATTAATTTCCTTGCGTAAATCTCTCATACTTAAAATAACCTTGGGCGGTCTCTGAAGACTTGTGATGCTTCATTGATTCTCTGAAGATTCATAGCAGCCTGGAGTTGTTGACCTTATAAGTTCTAGGTTGTAGCTTTAGTCGCTATAGCGGAAAAATGATTTAGGGAATCAAATGTAGGCCAACCACGTTTGTGTCTTTTAGGCAAAGAATGACGCGAAGAGTGTGAAGTAATAAAATGCAACAAGATATGGGTTTGAAGCTTCTACTACAAAGAAATGCACAGAGTGCCAAGGCTGACGCATTTGGGGATATTAAATGTAGGCCAACCATCGTTGTCTTTTAGGCAAAGAATGACTCGAAGAGCACAATTAAAGTAAAGTGTACAGAAACGTACAAAGAATCACACAGAGTATCAAGACTGTTGCATTTTTTCTACTATTATGTCCAACAACAATCCTGGTAAATTTATTCAAGAATATATGGAAAACTGATTTGGAGAATTTAGGCCATTGGTGTGTTTTAGACAATGGATTATGCAACAACTGAAAAGTGTGAAGCAGTAACAATTGAAATATACACAGAGGCCAGTATTCTAAGAGAAACATTAATGTTTAGTCCATTAAATTAACCCTTTAAAGAAGAACCATTATTTCTGCTTGTTATTTTCAAAATAAACAATTTAAACAAATAAATTGACATTTGCGACATCTGCAATTTGTAATCTTTTGTCATATCATTAGTTTGCTTTGTAAAGGGTAGGTGCTGTTAACATCAATTACAAATAAGTGTATAAAATCAAAATATGTAACACAACCCTTAACTGATTCTTGCAAAAAGCTGTAAAAAATTCTAGAGACTTACTATATGTAACAAAATACAGACCCTTTCTATTTTTAACATTTTCAGTAGGTAACACACCTGTCTCATAATCAATAGTAACCATAACCAGCCTCGTGGCTGATACCTTTTTTGCAACATTTGTGCAAACTGGTTTGGACCTTCTTGGGAAACCAACGTAGTGTCACTTATAAAAGGGCACTTTGGTTTGCATGGTAAACTGTAGATTAACAAGTTGTTTTTATAGGTAAATCATCTGAAGGGTGACTCTAAAGTGATGGTACTCATCTTCTTTTGTTTGATACAGACAACACCACACCATTTGCATATCACTGAGCACAAGACAATACAATTGCCAAGGTGCAAATTTGATAAATCAAGACGGCCCTTTAACATCAAATTTGAGATGAAGACCAAGTACAAATAAGATGTTCCTTAGTTTACACAAGTAGCAATGGAAATTAATGAAAATTGTCCATATTCCTCCCATTTAGATTACCTCAACTTGACCTTCAAGACCAAGGAAATTACCTTAAACTAACCTCACAACCCTGTACTTCCAAATTTCAACTCACTAGAATTTAATTATGTCTGACACTCCTGCAGTCTTACATACAGACAGGATTCTGATCACATACAGAAGCTATGTGACTCATGATTTCTAGATCTGTGTACAGGAAATGAAATTCAGCAGCCATGAATCGCATGTCCCAGAACATGAAACACACCTAAGTGGGCCGACAACTTGCTGAGCACATGAATCGCATGTCCCAGGACATGAAACACACCTAAGTGGGCCGACAACTTGCTGAGTACAGGTGTATTTCCTGAAGAAAGAACAGCTCATTTTACAAGTGAAAATGGGTTTACGTGTGAAATTTCATTTACCCTAATTCTCATTGTCCTAGACCACGCAGCGAAGCTAATGGGCCAAGTGTTTAACTAAAGACAATTAGATGTGTAGCAATCATGGCCAGCACCAACTTGCTTTGTAAAAATTTAACCAACATTTTTGTATTAGGTGTGGTACAGAACATTACAGTGCATGTCCAAAATTGATGAGCAAATAATACATATATTTAGTAGCATTTTGCTATCCCTTACAAGTCATGTCAAACACAGGTTTTTGAAAAATAGAGAAAATTTAAACTGTAAACAGGCTTTTGAGTTGGACAAGATATTAAACTTCATCTTCACTTTGCAAGCTAACATAAATAAATCTGAAATTCATACTGGCATGATTCACATTGTCCATGGTCAGTTGTGTCATTTTTAATGGGTTTTTGATATGATATAGTAGTGGAAAAAGGAAAACATCTGAGCCAATAAAAAGTATTTAATGTCCATCTGCTCACAGACAGCTTGAGGTTTAGGAACATGAACAGTGTTTGAATATCAAGACATAACATGCAGCTTTCGTAACTAGCCAAATCAAGGTAAATATAAACCGTATATTTGTGTGGGTATATATCCTGATGTACCTTATTGCTTGCCTCATAACATGGAATTTATCTTGGGAGACGTGAGTGGGAGGACAGCTATGGGTTGCCACCCAGTGTACATTAACACAAAATCAATGTTGCTTAAAGGTGAACAAAATGCTACAAGGTTGATCATAGGTAGAATGAAGCAAAACAATGTTCACATCCAAATAAAGTCTTTTCATCTCAGAAATCCAACTAGAATCAGATCAAATAAAGTAATTTGAAAATTACTAAGTTGCTTTTTATAATCTTCCTAAAAAAATCATGTTTAAAATTGTTGAACAACTATGTTATTCAAAGTCAATTTTACATGTAAGAATTATCATCTTGAGACACCTCAATCTTACTTCTATTTTATAATTATTAGTGCATTGTCTACAGGCTATGCACACTCATGTAAATGTTATTCCGCATTGATGTGGTGTTGATTTTACTTTTTGAATTATGCTTCCTTGATCCAATCAAAGAGATGTACTCATTGGTATTTTTGAGGAGATTAACTTTTTTGACTGATGCATTTCTAATAAAAGTGTTTGTACATTGAATCACCACAGGCAGTACATGTAGTGCAGTCAAGGTTAAAAGTTCCTAGTTTGGCAATAGTACTGACAGGAGATGGGACAGGGTAGTCTTTTTCACAGCAGCCTAAATGCCTTTTTCCTTCCAACCGATGTCAAAGAACTAATCCCATGGAATTAAGGATCTAACTCATCCAGGTGTCTTTGGGAGTTTTGATTCTGTGCAAGTTTTCCATGGCACTGAATGGCACCAACATTTTGCGGTGCCCAGATGATCTACCATTTCCTTTGTATGTGACTATCATTAAAACTAAATGTGAACAAATATAGGGTGATTAAAAAAAAAAACTACATTCCTATTATAATAGTTCCTGTAGTTTTTATTACATTATATGTACATTATATGTACCGAAAGAGTTGCACAAGAGTCCTAAGGTACATCATATGTACTGAAAGAGTTGCACAAGAGTCCTTAGTCTGTTCACCTAGAAGTATGGATCCTACACAAGTTTTGCAATTAATACTTGCATTCTTCAACATTCATAACTGGTACTTTTGTATCTGTATAGAAGAAAATGTCATGCGCTACGTCTTCACTCGCTCGCGGGATTTGACAGTGACTTCATCTGCGCTTAACGGTATGAGAATTTCGGCATTAAGGCCCACAGATACTGCATACCTCAATGCACAGTTTACTCAAATTGGACAGTGAATAAGTCCATGTACTTTTCCTTGGTTCAGATTGTGATGTCAGATACATACTAAAATGTTATGGTGCCAAAAGATGATCTACTATATCTGTTGCATTTAATTAGCTTACAGATACAGGGTAGACCAACATATCTATCCATAATATACTATTCTAACAGGTTTGCAAAAAGACTTGGTAATGTATCCATGGCCTTCTGCAAATTTCCCATGGCACTTAAGGTGCATACTAACTTCTAATGATACCTAAAGATGGTCTATCATTTCCTTGATATGTGACCATCATTGAAAATACAGACTGTCCAAAAACAACACACCATTGCATACTTTTACATTGTAAATGTAAAGACATTGCTGAGAGAATCCATGGCAAGTGAAATGTCATGCTCTTAAGACAATTTTTCGATCTAATATAGTGGGTTTTACTTATATATTTTGGAGAAAGAAATATTCACTATTTCATTTACAAAGTAAAATGGTAAAATGAGTCACATTACTATATGACCGATTTGTTTGTACTTAACAAATATGACAACACAGAAATGCTGTTTTAGCTGTCTGAGTCTTTTTTCAAAATCTCCTTTGAGACAATACCTTGTATACATTGACACTGACTTTATAATCTTTCTATTTGTACAAATCAGATGACTTAGACCTTCAATTCTATTGTGAATATGTGTCGACTTCTCCACTTGTCTTACGGGACACCCTGTATTTACATGGCTACTGACGAATCATGAATGTTGCAGCCAATACTAATTGCCACCACATTTTGTATACTGCTATGTGCACACAATGCCACACATGTTCTCGTGACTAATACTTTGGTAGTGAAAGCTTATTATGAGGCCTAGCTCATGACACGGGCGTGCATACATGTAGAGAATTGTTTTGACATCATGTCCATTCTCTATTCGAGCTAGACTGTATGTGCATGCATATAAATACTTTCTTGGTACAGGTTATAACAGAAGCAAAGCCTTTTGAGTAACCCTACTTCACATTCATGATGACAAAAGTAAGCAAAAGTAATGCTGTGTTAGTGTCTGACTCTTTTTCAAAATCTCTTTTGAGACGCCACTTGTATACATTGACACTGACTTTATAATCTTAATATTTGTACAAATCAGATGACTTCGACCTACAATTCGACTGTGGATACTTTTTGACCTCTCCAAATGCATACCTAGCCACTTTGAAGGCAAGATGAAACAGAGCTCTGAAGCATCAGCACAATGTGCTTAATTGGTTTGTTTTAGTGACATGTTCTTGTAGGTCAAAAAGAAAGGGCTGTTTCTTTACAACCACAACCCATTTCAAATAAAGGGACTTTGTTACATTCGTTCACATTTGTAACCTTTGCCAAAGAATGAGCATCTTGTCTCTATAATACTTGTGGTGCATTGATTCATACCAGTTCTACAAACACAGCTGTTTAGAAAATACACAAAATAATTTGGAAAGACAATGTATCGTTAGAACACAACCAAGTGAATCACGCTACGCAATGACATCTGTAAGATCAAATTATCATGCCCATCACTTTGGCGAGGGACCATTTATTATGACAACTGTTTAATCTTTGTGATTACAATCTAATCTGGATTAGTAAGATGATGTATGAATGTGTAACCTAACACCAGTATGTGAGAAGCTTCTCAATAAAATTTACCAACAATTACCAACAATTTTCAGTTTAAATGTGTAACCTTTCAAAATCACTGACTTAGCCATTGTTTGGATAAAGCCTAGGAGGCAGGAATTTAAATTTTTGCTCTTCTATCTCAGTGTTCCAAATAGTTATTTGTGACCAAAATGGTCATATGAACTTAGATAAATACTTGCATAGTCGTAGAAACAGCTTAAAGATATTTTTTTTTACAAACCTGTAACTTGTAACTGCAGTGTGATCTGTGGTGATTAAACCTCCCTATAAGCAAATAGGTCTCCCCCTCCCCTAGAAAAACTATTGCACAGCCCACCCTGCCTGTCAGAGTCCAATATCACTCGGTCTACATGCTGCTACCTCATTCTCATATGCATATCATTGTGTAAATTAACAATCACAATTTCAACAAAAATACAGATTTGTTATGGGGCAGCATTAAACTTACTCAACTTAACAGTAGAGGATGAGTT
>JAUMTS010098446.1:0-10367 GCA_032273385.1 Ophiopholis aculeata | reverse complement strand
GGAATGGCGCCACCATTGGCGACTGGTGGAGACAGTCTAGAGCAAATACACTCGTGGTTCAATAACTGCATTAGCAACGATTAGTTCCGATTTTGCGACAAGGCAAAAATCCGAATACCCCCAATTAGACCATGCTCAATCAAGATGGCGGCGAATTTTGGAATCTCCTTTTTTAAATCTGTGGATCGGATAGAATTGTCTCTATTTCCCACATTTCGTAATTTCTGCGAAAACCTTTGCAGACGGTGGTAAGTTAGTATCGGAAAGGTGTCTCTCATACATGAAAAAAAAACATCTAGTGTGTGGAAAAAGGTAAAATTTGAAATTCATGATGATGGGTAGTCCCTTTAACCTGGATTAACTTATAAGTAGGTGGAGTATTTATCATAATATACTATTTCTAAATCGTTTCATGCAAAATAAATGTTGGTCTCTATTTGTCTAACAGGAAACTTGACGTGAGAGCGGAAGATATAAATACTAACTTCTTGGTTGGTGAGAGAATATCGTACCATGAGATATCAAAACGATATAATTTATAAGCCATATATGATATTGAAATTAATTAATTATAACAAAGACGATCTTCACATCTTCCCTTGTTATAGCTGCAGTCCCTGATGGGCTCCATTATGGTCTTACATGGACATCTTACTATCACGCAAGGTGTACACAGTCTGCTATCTACCGTAGATAGCATAATAAAAGGTGTTCACTGACATACTGCATGCTATCCCCGGGCATGCTATCTACCGCGGTATACCGTAGATAGCATTAATAACTTAGGTGTTCAGCACTGACTTACTGCATGCTATCTACCATAGCATAATAAAGGTGTTCACAGACTGTTATCTACAGAAGATAGCATAATAAAAGGTGTTCACAGACTGCTATCTACCGTAGATAGCATAATAAAAGGTGTTCACAGACTGCTATCTACAGAAGATAGCATAATAAAAGGTGTTCACAGACTGCTATACGGTAGATAGCATAATAAAAGGTGTTCACAGACTGCTATCTATCGTAGATAGCATAATAAAAGGTGTTTACAGTCTACTGTTAGTACTATTTCCATGGGTTTTTGAACATATTAAAATATATGGCTATGCCCAAACAATTTTATACTCACTTTAAAATTCAAGTCACCTTATACTAGAAAGGAAACAAATATATTAACTTGTTCCGGAGAAGATGTACGACCTTCCTTTATGAAGTAGTTTTTATTTTTGTAGCTTTTTTGTCCTTAAAAAAAATCCACGAGATTTTTAAACCGTGGATGTCTAGACCAATCATTATTGATCTGATGGCATAATGTCAGCTCATCAATTTTAATATTTTCAAGGATTTGTGTACTTGTGAATTTACTTGTTCAAACATATTTATCCATGAATATTTCTCTCACCTTATTTATATCAGTTTCCGACCCTGTAGATAAGTCTGGTTTTCTTTGCATCGGCAAAAGACTATGTGCCTCGTTACTCGCCATGGCACTTCCGCACTTTGCTTTACTCAAGTCTATACTCAGTCTTGTTCAAGTTGCTGCTGTTTAGAACACTGTTCTTTAGCGTATAGGCAACTTCGGATCAGGAGCGTATCATGCGTCGCGTCGAGCTTATAGCTTGTGCAAAAACAAGAAACATTGCACCATGCACAGTACATGAAGTTGTTGAACAAAACCTGAGAACCAACTAGTATAGCATGATTAGTCTATCTATGCCCGCAAAACTATGAGGCCAATTATGCGTACGATTCAGTTCCGATTAAACGATCTGGTTGAACGGACAGTAAACATAAATATTGTTCTAGTTTAACAGGCCGTTTAACCGTGACTTGGCCCTGTCTGATCGTACCTAAACCTGGCTAACCGTGATAATTCAATCCAATCAATCACACATTAAAAAATAAAGCTTGTCGCTTGAAAAAAATTGATTAATTATATTTTATAACTTTAGGTATTTGTCTCACGTGGCATTATTCGAATAAAATTTGCCAAAGGAAATACAGTACTAGATGGCGCTATAAATAAGCTCCGTGAAAGCAGGGAAGAGTCTATAGTGTTTAATACTTTACTACTTTATTCTGGTTCTCTGCATGGTTTACACGTGTTGGGTGATGGCCGTGTCAGTTCCCGGATGTTGGGTTTTAAGGGGTCTTGTTACGGGACTGGATATTACATCCCTCCTTTCCTTTAAATGGAAAACACGTTTTGTGTTAAAGAGTCTGTACTGAGTATGCTCAATAAAGTTTGTTTGCATAATAAATGCTAAGTATAATAGCACTAGTCTACGTGAAAGTTTCTTTAGGAATTTGCTGATATAGTAGCAACTAGTCTAATTCAACATACTGCTTTCCTGTATGCAGTTGGTATGAGTTCTAACTGTTGGTTCAACTTTTAACACAATGAATAATCTTGTTGTTTTTTCAAGACATAACTGTACATGTTGCATTAAAATGTGCAACTATAGGGCTTAGACAAAATCGTGGTCGAGCCTGTTCCATGGTCGTACAAGTCTTTACCATACATTTATCTGTACTGTATACATGTGTCTGCTTAGCTTGTGTATAGTCAAGTGTTTGAGCCTGTGTTAGATATCACCTGTATCCTTCTCCATATTTGTATGTTTTTCAACATTAGATAGCTTGACTTTGCTGTGGATAGCATTTGTATCCAGATTTTAATATTCTTTGAAGACAGCCTGTTTAAGTCCACGTTGTCACCTTGCTAGCTTTGTAAATGAACAGCCAATGTGCTCAAAGCTTCCAATATCATCATGTTAATAGCACTTTGTATTTACACATGTGTATGAGTTCGCATTTTCAGTAAATGTTTGTGTCACACGCGTTTTTAAAATGACCACCTACTAATGCGGTTTGACTTGAATAAACATTTCGTGTCCACACGCGATAAGCAAACAGCATTTGTGTTTGCACGTTTAATTTGAACACCTAATTTGTTTTAACTGAATTATGCATTGTCAACAACAACAAACAGCACTTTGTGTTTGGAGGACGAATTAACTTATTTTGAATCAGTGCAGCTTTCTTGTGCACGCTAAAGGCCTGTCCTGTTTTGAATAGTGATTTTAAAACAATAAATTTGCATTTGCATTGACTGTCTTTTCAAGCAAGTGTGAACAGCAGTTCAAATGTTAATCATCAAGTAATAATTCCAGAAGAGTAATGAACAACATTTTGTGTTCATGTTTTTTTTCTTCATAGTTTTCAGAATAATAATGAACAGCACTTTGTGTCCACGTTTCTTACTTTTGACATCATTTTAAAATAAAGAACAGCATTTTGTGTTCTTGTGAATCTTGTAAATTCACTTTTACAACAAATATTATTATTAGTTTTATGAACAGCTTCTTGTGTTCAGTTTGTAAACAAGTCTCGTGAACAGCATTTTTAATTTCGTTCAGACAGTTAAAGTTTCAAAATGTTTTGTGAACAGCTTTTTTGTTCACTGATGAGGTTTTTTTTAAATTGTCTGAATTGAACAGCATTTGTGTTCGGTATGAGACTTTAGCATAGTTTCATCTTACACTTGATTTTGTTCTGCTCCGGGTATAGCTCTTTGTTGTGAGTATTCCTTCTGTGTGAGTTCGCCATTTTTACTGCGACATACCCGAGCGAAATGATTCATTTTGCCACAAAATGAACATTCTTTACCTTCTGCAGGGCATTGCCCTTCGTGTGGATATTCATTTCCACATCGATAGCAAGTTTTATTGCTTTTGTGTGAGTTTTTCTGAGGATTTCTCTTGTGTGAGTTCTGTTGTCTGTGTCCTCCAGCGTAGTTCACCTTGTTTACAGTATTTTCGTTTAGGGAAATTTCTTTCATCCTCTCAGTGGTAATTTCAAGCGTTTGAGCGAGTTCTAGTAGTTTGTCCAATGGATATTCCTTTTGCATGGCTTTGGTTTTGAATGATTTCAAAGTACATTTATCGATTAGCTGTATGCTAATTTCCCTTTCGGGATTGTCAAAGTTACAACGCTTGGCTAGAGTGCGTAGTCGTGTTGCAAAATCTGCGATGGTCTCATGAGGATCCTGTACTGCATTGTGAAACATAATAGTTTCATAGAAGATGTTGCGTTTTGGCGTGAAGTGTGTAGTAAGTGCTGTGACTGCAGCATCGAAGTCATTCTCATCACCTGTGTTCGGCAATGTGTCGAATAAATCCTGTAATTCTTCTTCGCCATAATGCAGTATTAATGCTCTCTTTCTAGCATTATCCGCGATACCAAATCCTACCATTGCTGACTTAAACCGTGCGACCCATTTCGGCCATCGTATTGCTAATGATGAGCTATCCCCGTGCGGGTCGAATTGTGGAATGTTCGGCATTGCCGTTGCCATTGCCATGGCGTACGTGCGTAGTGATCACCGTACGTGTGTGTGTGTGTAAACGACAGTGTGCAGCGTCTGTGCACAAAACTCGTTGAGTAAGCTTACAACTTGTTTGGGTGAAAGTTTCGGTCAAAATACACGAAAATCCCTGTTCAAAATTGCTCTGTAGGTTCACCAAGCTGTTCCTGAGACTTTGGTACATGAATAATTTCAGGCTGATCCCGTCTCGTCGCCATTATAGTGTTTGATACTTTAATACTTTATTCTGGTTCTCTGCATGGTTTATACGTGTTGGGTGATGGGCGTGTCAGTTCCCGGATGTTTGGGGTTTAAGGGGTCTTGTAACGGGACTGGATATTACATCCCTCCTTTCCTTTAAATGGAGAACACGTTTAGTGTTAAAGAGTCCGAACAGTATCTCAATAAAGTTTGTTTGCATAATAACTGCTAAATATAATAGCACTAGTCTATGTGAAAGTTTCTTTAGGAATTTGCTGATATAGTAGCAACTAGTCTAATTAAACATACTGCTTTCCTGTATGCAGTTGGTATGAGTTCTAACTGTTGGTTTAACTTTTAACACAATGAATAGTCTTGTTGTTTTTTCAAGACATTTAACTACTTTAAATGTTGCATTAAAATGTGCAACTATAGGGCTTAGACAAAATCGTGGTCGAGTCCGTTCCATGGTCGTACACATTTCTATGTCTGACTATTATAGTTTTAGTTTATCTGACATAGTCGTTTAGATATCTTGGTGGTCTGTAGTTACGTCTTGGACGTTGTGGAACATGTACATTTGGCATGTCCTCATCATTGTCACTATCATACTCTTCGTCATCGCTGTATGAGTCATTTTCATTGTATGAGTCCTGTTTATTGTATGCGTCCATATGTAGTTTCTTGAAGTGAGTCACATTTCTTGTGATTTGCTTTGTGGTATTACTAGCTGTAATTTGTGATCCTTTTCTTGAGATTACAACATAGGGTTTAGGGTCATAGAAAGACTTAAGCTTTCCATGTTGTTGGTTCTTTACGAGAACCGTGTCTCCGATCTTGATGTCTGATTCTTTGGTGTGTCTGCGTTTGTCCGCGTATTCTTTCATCTTTGCTTTCGCTTTGCTGTCTTTGCATTCTATGGTTTCTCGCGTCTTCTCTGAAGATTGCGGTTTTAACGCTGTTGACAGTTGCGGAAGAGTAGTGCGAATATTTCTACCTTGCAGTGCTGTTGCTGGTGCGATGCCTGTTGTAGAATGTGGAGTTGCGCGATAATTGCGTAGAAAAGTCCAGATACTTTGTTGCCACGCTCTGCCTTCAGTTTCGGCAGTTTTTGTTGCTTTGTTTAGAGTGCGCATAAACCTTTCTGCTTCTCCGTTAGCTTCTGGCCATAATGGTGTAATGCGTTGGTGGTGGAAGTTAAGTCTTGCTGCGAAGTCTTTGAATTCAGCCGACTGAAATGGTGGACCGTTATCGGTCTTTACTTCCTCTGGTATGCCGTACTGTGCGAATATCTTGTCAAGACGTGGTATGGTTGCTTTCGCTGAAGTTGACATAAGAATTTCGACTGCTGGGTATCGCGAATAGTCATCAACTACTACCAACATGTAGTGACCTGATTGAAAAGGTCCACAGAAGTCAACACTGACTTTCTGCCAAGGGTAATCTGGTAGCGGTGTCATTTTCAGCGGTGCACGTTGTACTTGTGGTGTTGTCGCTTGGCAAGCAATGCATTCTTTGATCTTTTGTTCAGTTTTCTCAGACATTTTCGGAAACCAAACTTTGGTTCGCAGTAATGCCTTGGTTTTAGTCATTCCTTGATGTCCTTGGTGCGCGAGTTGAATAACGCGATCTCTGAGAGATTCTGGGACAATGATTGTGTCTTCTTTCAAGATGATTCCATCTTCAGTTACTGTTATTTCATGTCTTATGTTCCAGTAACTTCGGTGTGAGTCCTTAATTTTGTACATTGTGTCTGAGCGATGGTGCTTAATGACTGTTTGAAGTACTGCGTCGTTTAAAGCTGCTTGCTTTATTACTTCCATGGTTAATGCTATTGGCTTTGCATTGGACTGTACAAAGTTAACGTATTCTTCAGCGCGTTCTGAAGATCTACCTGATTTAGCTTTAGGATCAGGGTGTCGTGACATGTAGTCGGCTGGGTTGTCTTTTCCTGCACTGTACTTCACTGTCATGGTGTAGCCTTGGAGCTTTAGCAGCCAAGATTTGATTCTAGCAGATGGGTCAATCTTGGGTTTGGAGAATATTGGTACAAGCGGTTTGTGATCTGTAACGACGACGAAGCTCTTTCCGAATATGTAGAGATGAAAGCGTTGTACTGCCCATACTATTGCAAGGGCTTCGCGTTCTATCTGACTGTATCGGGTTTCTGGAGGTTCCAGGGCTCTACTCGCATAACAGACATTCTTCCTGTTTCCGTCATCGTCAACTTGTACGAGGATAGCGCCCAAGCCTACAGGGCTGGCGTCTACCCATAGCTCTGTTTCTTTGTTAGTGTCAAAGTATGCCATTGTAGTATCGCTGGATAGTGCATCTTTCAGTTTCTTTAGCGCGTCTTCCTGTTCATCCGTCCACAAGAACGGTGCGTGTGCGATTGTCAATCTGCGCAACGGTTCTGTTATTGTTGACAGTTCTGGGATGAATCTTGCACTAAATTGTGCCATACCTATCAAGCTCTTGATTTCACCTGCAGATTGCGGTGGAGGTGCGTCTTTTAATGCTTCAACTTTCTTAGGGTCTGGTGATACACCGTGCTCGCTGAAGATCAAACCGAAGAACTCTAGGCGCGTCTTACCGAATTCACATTTCTCCTTACTTAGTGTGAGTCCTTTATCTTTAAGTCTCTGTAGCAGTTGTTTGAGTCTTGTATCATGGAGCTCTCGTGTGGGTGCGTGCAGCAATATATCATCTGAAATATTCAAAACTCCCGGAATACCTTCCAGAATTTGTCTGATGGTATCTTGGAACACTTCGCTTGCTGAAGAGATCCCAAAATTCAGTCTTTTGTATCTTTTCAAACCTACATGCGTAGCGAATGTTGTGATGTATCTGCTTTCAGGACTAAGAACAAGCTGGTGATAACCAGAACGAAGATCAAGTTTCGAAAAATACTTCGAACCGTTCAACTCTGCGATTATTTCGTCTAAAGTTGGAGTGTCGTGTCTTTCGCGAATAATTGCTTTGTTGGCAGCGCGCATGTCGACACACAATCTTATGTCATCAGGGTTTTTTGGTTTAGGTAACGCTACTAACGGTGATACCCATGGTGTTGGACCAGTGGCATCTTCAATTATATCTTGATCTTGTAAGTCTTGTAGCTTTACTTCAATCTTTTTGCGAAGATGAAACGGTTGTTTACGATGTCGCTGAGCAACTGATTGAACTTGTTTATTTATGTGTAATTGAATTTCACGATCGTTTAATGCTCCTATCCCTTGGAACATTTCAGGGTTTTCCTTTGGGATGTTATCATAGTATGTGTCCACTTTGTTTACACTCCTAAGGTGCAGTAGATCCAGCGTTGTAGCTGTGCGTTGACCAAGCAGGCACGTTGCTGTGCCTTTTACAACATAAAGATCCGCCATTTTGTGTTGATCATCAGCTTGGATGTTTGCATTGAATACACCCAATATTGGCAGCGGTTCATTGCTGAGATATGGTGTGAGTCTTATGTTTGTAGGGTTCAACACAATATTTTGATCTGTGTTTTGTTTCAGAATGTGGAATGTATTTTCATCAATAATATTCCACTGACAGCCAGAGTCAATGCACATTTGTACTGGTATGTTATTTACCAATACAGTTGTCATGGCAACATCATTTTGAATTTTGTTTACAGAGTGTGCATTGAGACAAAAAACTTGGAAGCTATCATCTTCTGAGCTATTGTCTTGTGTGTGAGTCTCTACTGCTTTTACCTGGTTACCATGGTTACTTCTCTTGGTATATGTCCCTTTATTGACATTATCACTTGTGTGTGTCTCTTTATGATTTTCTTTGGGTCTTGCTCCTTGTTTTGAGTATGTCTTTTGTGTGAGTTCGCCATTTTTACTGCGACAGACCCGAGCAAAATGATTCATTTTGCCACAAAATGAACATTCTTGACCTTCTGCAGGGCATTGCCCTTCATGTGGATATTCATTTCCACATAGATAGCAAGTTTTATTGCTTTTGTATGAGTTTTTCTGACGATTTGATTTGTGTGAGTTCTGTTGTCTGTATCCTCCAGCGTAGTTCACCTTGTTTACCGCGTTTTCGTTTAGGGAAATTTCTTTCATCCTCTCAGTGGTAATTTGTAACGTTTGAGCGAGTTCTAGTAGCTTGTCTAATGGACGCTCCTTCTCCATGGCTTTGGTTTTAAATGATTTCAAAGTACATTTATCGATTAGTTGTATGCTAATTTCCCTTTCGGGATTGTCAAAGTTACAACGCTTGGCTAGAGTGCGTAGACGTGTTGCAAAATCTGTGATGGTCTCATGAGGTTCCTGTACTGCATTGTGAAACATAATAGTTTCATAGAAGATGTTGCGTTTTGGCGTGAAGTGTGTAGTAAGTGCTGTGACTGCAGCATCGAAGTCATTCTCATCACCTGTGTTCGGCAATGTGTCGAATAAATCCTGTAATTCTTCTTCGCCATAATGCAGTATTAATGCTCTCTTTCTAGCATTATCCGCGATACCAAATCCTACCATTGCTGACTTAAACCGTGCGACCCATTTCGGCCATCGTATTGCTAATGATGAGCTATCCCCGTGCGGGTCGAATTGTGGAATGTTCGGCATTGCCGTTGCCATTGCCATGGCGTACGTGCGTAGTGATCACCGTACGTGTGTGTGTGTGTAAACGACAGTGTGCAGCGTCTGTGCACAAAACTCGTTGAGTAAGCTTACAACTTGTTTGGGTGAAAGTTTCGGTCAAAATACACGAAAATCCCTGTTCAAAATTGCTCTGTAGGTTCACCAAGCTGTTCCTTAGACTTTGGTACCTGAATAGTTTCAGGCTGATCCCGTCTCGTCGCCATTATAGTGTTTAATACTTTACTACTTTATTCTGGTTCTCTGCATGGTTTACACGTGTTGGGTGATGGGCGTGTCAGTTCCCGGATGTTGGGTTTTAAGGGGTCTTGTAACGGGACTGGATATTACAGAGTCAATTTAATTCAGGAGAAGTGTTTCTATAAACAAATAATTTAAATCTTGATTTTTGCACTTGTGTACTTGACCATTTGTTAAGATAATGAAGCTATAGATGTTGGTACATGGTCCTTGAGGGAGTCCAGTCACACATGTGATCCCAACAGATGTTGGGTTTAGGGTCATTAGAGATAATGTTATGTTCTTTATAAACTTGTTCTTGTTTAAGAAATTAGATTCCTTTTCTAGGAAGAAAACCACACTTTATGAAACAAAAACTTTAGGGAAAAAAACACTGCTTATATATAGCGCCCTAAAAAAAAAATGGGTAAAAACCCTCTTTTCTTCACAATTTCAGCAATTTTTATGGGGATTATTTTGTTGGTTTTGATTCATATGTCTCTGTATTTGCTTCTGGCAATGTTTAGTGAATTTGTTTGACCAGCAAAAATGATGGGTAGTCCCTTTAAGTCTACACACAAGTAATCACTGTTTCCACATACTTCATTTGGTTTACATGGGACATGGGTACAATGGTCCTTGAGAGAG
This sequence comes from Ophiopholis aculeata, assembly GCA_032273385.1. NCBI lineage: Eukaryota > Metazoa > Echinodermata > Ophiuroidea > Amphilepidida > Ophiactidae > Ophiopholis > Ophiopholis aculeata. The sequence continues at coordinate 320 of JAUMTS010098446.1, read as the reverse complement.
TCCAGTCACACATGTGATCCCAACAGATGTTGGGTTAAGGGTCATTAGAGGTCATTTTTTTGCTTGGATTTTTAAGATTTTTTTTTAAAAGAATTTGTAATTTTTTTTTTTCAGATTTCAATTTCTTAGGGTCATTAGAGGTCATTTTTTTTCCTTTGATTTTTTTGGGTGAATTTTTTTTTTAATTATTTTTTTTTTAAATAAATTTGATTTGAACGATTTAAATTGTTCCAAAAATAATGGGTTAAAATGTAATTTCATTTAAAAATCTACATCACAAACTGCGCACAGACGGCACTGGCAGGATTAGTGAAACAGCA
>JAUMTS010098335.1:0-10368 GCA_032273385.1 Ophiopholis aculeata | reverse complement strand
GCGCGCCGAGGAGCCTGAAAAAAAGGGTCTTTGACGTGACGAATACCCGTATATCTCTTCAATGACAGTGCTAGTCCTCCCATGAATTTCAGTCTTGATTGGTGTTTTAATTCTTTAAATAAAGGTTTGATCTACAGTCTTTGTTACTTTTTCTTTCATGATTCAGTCAGTCAGACGTTTATTCATACATGCATGTATTAAGTTTTCTTTCTTTGTTTTTTTTTCTCGTAATCGAAATGTCGCCCTCCAATGAACTCTGAAATTTACCATGTATCAAGTTCAACTGTCTGAACTTCGTCACTGTTAGGGAGAAATCAAAATATCCGTTTCCCGGTAAGTTGATGTTTGTCCCCCTTAAGTAATCAGGAGAGTTCATAAGTCAAGTAAAAACCCGGTGGGGGCACATGAGTTAAATAATGAAACCTTTATGTGGTGGTAAAAAAGGGAAAGGATTGCAGTTTTAAGCGTTGGCACTTCACAGGTTTATAAGCGAGTGACGTAGTAAAAGAGTGGTTAAAGTGGTTTTAAATATGGCTTAACCAGGCATGTTACTCAACATTTTAAAACAAATTGGCACAGATTTTCAAGTAAATTTGTACATACCTTTTTTTAGATAATGCTTACTATTTTGTTCTTGTGCTTTGAAATAGCTCGTTTACAAAATAGGTGAATATAGTTTTGATGTTTACACTAAATCTTTGGGGACAGTCAATATGAAACATAATTGTCTCCAAATGAGTTGGCCTTACCTTTTCACCAAAAATACCCCTTAAAACAATTATTAAGGATGTTTTTTTCCTGAAGGAGAACACTTATGTTAAGGTGGTTGTTAAATGCTTACGCATGCATGTGGACATTAAGCCTTGCCACCCCCGGAGCATAAATGCATTCTAAAATAAACTTCTCCGTCTAGGATCGAAAGATCGAGAGCTTCCTGTGTAACAGTATAAACTTTCTTTTTATAAGTTTCGCAGTAACAAGACACTTGCTGTTGGGAACTTGGATATAGTGCAAGTGGTTTTTCTGATATTATTTGAACATTTAATTGTCAAAAATGTTGCTGTTTGGGTTCTACTTATTGTCGTGTTTGAGTGTTTGTGCGTTAGGGTGTCATAGCGCAGAGAATGGTAGAGGAGCGACAGCCGGGACTGCAACTTGGACGGCAGCAGGAACGGTAGCCCCGGCAACAACTTCAGGCCCTACAACGCCGCCTACTGAACCCAGATTTGAGACGCACCATGGTAAGTTGATCTCAAACTGTATGGTTATTTTGGCAGTCGTAAGCCTACTATAGTCTTGGACTGAGCTTTAAGTGAAAGAGTCATCTGCAAGCAAAAGAGTGATTATCATTACAAAAAGGAGTAAAACCACTCCAAAAATGTGTGGAGAACTTTAAAAAATGAGTGGCTACCATTGAAAGACTCTAGGAAGGAGTTAAATGAAGGACAGCTCCTAAAAAACGACATGCCCCTTAATTAACTCTTTGAAAGAGTGTGAATTCACTCTTTAGGAGTGTCATGGTTTTCACTCTTGCAGAGAGTGAATGTTTCCCTCTTTTATATCCATTTACAGAGATAACCGTTACAAACCAATAGTTAACAAAATGGCTGGTATGTTGATAAAGAAAAAGACATTTGTTCGAATAGGCGTATTATACTACAAACGTATTGGCCAATGCGGGGTTTCGCAACCTCCCTAATTGCAAGTTTATTTCGGATTTCTTTATCATAAATATAGAGCAAAGAAGTTTGTTAACTGATTCTGCTGAAAATGGAACACGTATGAGTCAATTCGAGGGCTATCCCTCTCTTATTTTAGATTTATCTGAGTTGTTTTTTCTTACGCTCATCTGGTTTAGTGAAATGGAGTTTGTCAATTTTCTTCAGGAACTGGTAAAGGACCTATTGAGGTATGAGTCGATTCGGATTTTTGCTATATCTCTCTAATTTTAAATTTACCTGATTTCTTTATTATATGCACAGAGCCAGAAGCAAACATCTGGTTGGGTGAAATGGAGTTCGTCAGTTTATTCTGTGGAACTGGCGTAACCATGCCTTCTATCCTTGGCGGTATCGGGACATCTATTCGCGGTATTGGGCAGTCTATTGGTGGCATCTTCCGTCGGCAACGGCGGCAAGTTGCCGACAGGCAAGCTCCTACCGACATCAATGATCTGACTGCAGAAGAGCTGGATAAATACAAACTGGACCATTCTTTGATGTATTTCCGGGGACATGCGTATGAGTGGGGTAACGGTAAGTTGGATCTCAACTTGAAATAACAAGTTTTCCAAAATGTTGATCATTTTATAATTTTCTTAAAATGTTGATCATTTTATAAATTCCTTATCCATTTGCATCAACTAATACGATCTATTGATCTAACTGTTTTTGCCAAATCCCCATGTATAAACCTGTAAGGTTCTTTATTTATGTAAATCCTCTGGATTTATCTATACCATATTAATTCTTCTTCATCTTGGAAACGATTGATAACCTAGTGACCAAGTCTGGTAGCCGAGTGACCAAGTAGTTACCGAGTGACAAAGTCTGGTAGCCGAGAGACCAAGTTTAATAACAAAGTTGTCACTTGGTGATCAAGTTTAGTAATGAGTGACCAAGTTTAGTAACTGAATGACCAGTTTTAAAATACCCAGTGACCAAGTTTACTAACATAGTGACCAAGTCTAGCAACAGAGTGACCAAGTTTAGTCACAAAGTGACCCAATTTTAGTGACTGAGTGATCAATTTGAATAACTGATTGACTAAGTTTAGTAGCTGAGTGACTAAGTTCAGTAACGAGTGTCCACATTTAGTAGCTGAATGACCAGTTCAATACCAAGTGAACAAGTTTACTAACAGTGACCAAGTCTAGTAACCCAGTAAACAAGTTTTGCGATAAGTGACCAATTAAGTAACGAATGACCAAGTTTAGAAACCGAGTAACCAAGTTTACTTAGAGGGTGAATAAGTCGAGAAACTTGAGTGACCAAGCCTAGTAACTGAGTGACCCAAGCTTAGTACTAAGTGACCAAGTTTATTAACGAGTGCCTAAGTTTACTAACAGAGTGAACAAGCCGAGTGACCACGTTAAGTAACGAGTGACCTTGTTAGTAACTGAGTGACTAGAATTAATAGCCAGTGACCAAGTTTACTAACAGAGTGACCAAGTTTAGTAACCGAGTGACCACGTTTAGTGACTGAGTGACCAATTTTAGTAACTGGGTGACACTAGAGACAACGCACTAGAGACAACGTTTGATAGTGACCAATTAATGTGATAACATTTAGTAGTGGCTAGACTTGGTTTAGTGACCAAAATTTGTGACTGGGCCAACGTTTTCTGACTAGAGGACCAAGTGACAAGACATCCCAGTTCAGTGACCAGGTGATCACAAGAAGGCCGCACAGTTGGGCAATATCCAACTTACCGGAATCTCACAACTGAATTAAAGAATCACAAATCATCATTAATCCTGATTTCTTATAATGTTCAACATTTTTAAATGCTTTGCTTTTTTATCGTTTCCAGGTATGCTCCTCCCAAGTTTTGTAAATGGAACGGTCAACAGAAATTCAGCGGAGTGCGGACCTAGCATCCGATGGACCCTTCAAGGCCGCAGCAGCTGTACGTTTGAGCAGATGTCCAATATGGCGCATTCCTATTTGGACATGTTTGGAGACTATTCATTGATTGCAAACAATTGCCATCATTTTGTCCAAAGAATGATACAAAAGCTACTGGATGGTCAGTGTCAACCATTCTTTGTGAACCCTTAAACAGGCAAGCTATGTTATACTCGGTGTCCTAATAGAGAGTTTTATGTAGATTTAATATCTTACATTTATTCAAATCTATTTTCATTTTGTATGTATCATCATCGAACGTTCTTCTAGCCCTCCAGTGAATAACATGTGTATATCTGTGGCAAAAGGGTGCAGTTGTCTGTAGCTACTTGTTTTTCTTTTCATAACTATAAAACTTTATGTCCATATTGATAGGCAAAAGACAAAAGACCATCTCTGTTCAAAGCCTCAAACATATGGACATCAAGAAAACAAAGGTTAGGATTCTGAGCTCCCTTTCAGCAATTCAATATAGGCATTATAATAAGGTGATAATCCCTTTCAACACAAGTGTGCTTATATTGATTGGCTTTAACTGACATGAGTTAAATGTAGGTGCAGACAAGTGCACCCTTTTGCCACGGATGTATTCAATTCTTGGCAACATGCATACCATGAGAAGTTTACAACCAACTTTTCTTGCCTTTTGAATGTTATACATCAGTTCATTACGTCGATTCTGATATAAAAGTCACAGCTTTTGTGAAATTTGCAGCTGAATTATACCTGATTTAATAACGATAAATGCTGCAAAATGTTTTAATATAATCAATGATAGAATGACAAAGTTTACACCTTTAGATGAGGTATATATTTAATTTTTCATTACCTCTGATTCTGAAATAATAGTTACAGCCTTTGTGAAATTTGCAACTGAATTATGCCTGATTTAATAATGATAAATGCTGCAAAAAGTGTTTATAAATTGACAAAGTTTACACATTTGAATAAATATTTTGTGTACAGATATACACATGATTGTACATAATCATGAACTGTCTGTTTTTTTCTGATGTTAAAAATAAATAAGCCCTTTTGCAATATCAGTCGCACAAAACACCACCGAATGAGAAAAGAAAGCATGGTTTAGCGTCAAATTTTACCTCCCTAAGAACAAGTTTGATCCAAAATATATATAACTCTTTTCCCGCTTTTGGCTATGAGAAAGCACTGAAATGTGGAATGCACATTTTGAGTTCTTTCTTGAAAAAAAGGCCCCCTTTTCGGAATTCTTTTGAAGATTTAACATACCTTGTATTTTTGACATGTAACACATGTCCTCATCAGAATTTTTACCTACTGCTGAAAGCTTGTTTGAAACTATTTTCATGTTTTTTTACCAGCATTTATGACCTTACTTTTAAGAATGTTGAAACAATTGTCTCGGCCGATTTTGTAACATGTAGCCTAATGCGGCAACACAGCCACTGTTGAGCAGTGTTGTGTACAAATGAACAATGAAACTACGTAAATAGTCAAATGCAATACAACAAACAACAACTAAAAGTCAACATATTTATTGCCATTCTAAATACAAAACTGGGTACGGGCACTCAAATTGTTCTGGTAGGTATGTGCTGCGGGCATTGAATTGTTCTTTCAAAACTTTGGATTTTCGGAAAAGATTTTTCTGTCAAAAAGTTTGATCTTGGGAACAAATATTTAACCCGGATATTCAGCCAAAATCTGACAAAACAATTTATGGAAAACTGGAAGAAAATGATAAGAGTCTTTTTTCAAGTTACAGAGGAGCCTAGAAAGAGGAAGATAGGTGAAAACAATGGTTGATTTGGAGTGAGAGCCTGGGAGCTTGCACAAGGGGTATCTGTCTGTATTTCTCCATACCATGCAACAATGGGAGTGCCCCAAACCCGGAATACAAGTTTATACAACAAAATTGCAGATTGTGTTAGTTAAATTATGTAACTTGGAAGACATTATTTCATTTTACATGTCTAAAAAGAGCAGGGCCCATATTCATAAAACCTAACTGGCTTAGTTGGCAACTATCCCATTGTTTACCTGCCAGGTTCACAATGGTAAAGGGACTTTTAGTTGCCAACTAGGGACAGTAACGTTTTATGAATATGGGCCCTCGTCATATTTCAGAGAGTACTACTAGTAGCAAGAAGTAATATTAAGCTATTCCAAAAAATCATTCATTTATACACTCCCAAAAGTAACTCAATAAGTGCATAGGAAATGCAAAATTTCTCACATGATTTCTTTGGGGATGCATGGACAATTTTTTCGGAATAGCCCATTAGACCTTTTTTACAAAATTCAAAAACAAACAGTCAGCCTACGAGTTTCTTCTTATAATAAAAAGTTGAAGAAATATAGTACAGTCAGCCTTCATAATTCTTTATTGTATAAGGCTAATATATAAACCTTTTTCTCAATAGCAAGAGCAATTATTGCGAGGACAGATGCAAATGGATGGAGTAAATTAAGAAATTTCATCCATAGGGGATGTATGGACAAGTTCTGGAAAAGCCCACTAGGTCTATTTACAAAATTCGAAAATAAACAGTCAGCCTACATGATTCTTCTTATAGTTAAATAAATAACAAATATGTACAGTAACTTTCATGGTCCTTTTTTGTTAAAATGCCAAAATATAAATATTTTTTTCTCAGCAGCAAAAGCAACTATTGATTGGATGGATTCAATTCAAAAATACAAAATACACAATTTAATCCATAAGGGATGTATGGATATTTGCAGGAATAGCCCATTAGGCCTATTTACAAAAGTCAAAAATATACAATCAGCCTATGTGGTTCTTCTCATAATACAACATTTAAAAAATATGGTACAGTCAACCTACATGATTTTTTTTCTGTACAAAGACCAACATACAAATCTTTCCTCAACAGCAAAAACAATTAGCGATTGGACGGATTCAATTGGACGAATCTGGAATAACCCATTAAGTCTATTTACAAAATTAAAACATACACAGTTAGCCTACATTCTTCTTATAGTAAGGCCACAAAATTATATTTAAAGTCTTGTTCAGCAGAAAAGGTGATTGATTATCCATTGGACGGAGATAAATTGAAAAATATTGAAAAGATGTTATTGGATGTGGCTTTTTGATGCACCCTGTTACAGACAATGAAAATGAAACTTCCCCCACATCCAGGTCTGCATAAAGAAAATTGTTGTACTTCAATCTCAAATTGTCACAAAGACTCTTCTATATACAAAATATACTATTTTACAAAAACAGCTTAAAAATATTAAATTAATACATTGTAGAAAAGTCAATATACATATTTCACATTCTTGGTGCCCAATAAATATATTTAAAAAAGGCTGTGTACATTCTGGCCATATAAAGGTTTCGTTATTAACTGCAAGAGAACAAGAACAATGTCTCCTTTGAAGTACACAGGAACATTCTCATATAACCAACGATGTAGAGTTCATTTACAAAGCTACTCTGTGACTACTTCAAGCTGGAGAAACAGTGTAGTAGCTTTGGAGGTACTCTAAAGATGCCCCACCATCTGGTATCATTTTGGCTCCTTTTGGCATACCTCAAAAGTTACTGTACAGTTACTCCATACTGCAATAATGAGCCCCAAGTCATGGGTGATAAGAAACTTGCAGTGTATGTTGAAACTTCATTGTGGTTCAATGAACTTCAACCTTTATGTGATGCTAAAATGTCAACAAACTGCAGAGACCATCTTTGAACAAGTTCATCTGGATTGATAGTCATAATATTAGATAAAGGTTCTTTTTAACAAATCCAATAAAAGTGAAGATTTTACTCACAGTTTTAGTTACGTTTCACTGATAATCTATCAGCTTCGTCAGACTGGCAACTCTGTCCACTCAACAAAAGCCATACACGCGTTCCACGCGAAAATCATCTGTCGCGGAACAACATAAATCTGCAATCACAGATCACGTCGCAGCCACTAACCACAATATTCAATGGGATCAATCCAAGGTCATTGACATAGAATCTGCCAAACCACAAGATGGCTGAAGGAGGCCATTTGGATACCCAGAAAAGGACAGAACTCTATGAACAAAGACGAGGGGGCATACAAATTGAACAACATTTTTGATCAACTCATTCAAAAATGTGGAGTGGACAGAGTTGCCAGTCTGATGAAGCTGATAGATTATCAGTGAAATGTAACTAAAACTGTGAGTAAAATCTTCACTTTTATTGGATTTGTCAAAAAGAACTCTTATCTAATAGAGCTGTAACATTGATTTTGCATTCTCTTTGCTGCTTTATTACTCATTTGAGTACAAACACTTTTCTTGACAGTATCTAGCTAGATTTATACTTGAAACGCAAGCGCTTTAAAAGGCTGAGCATCTGAGGCTAGTTGCTAAACACTGCTTAACACTCCTACCCCTGGCTGCATTCGGCAATCAAAACGCTCAAAAAGTTTTTTACTTGCTGGGAGTGGTTGAGTGTTTGGATATTGATCTTTCACCAAGCAAGTACACATGTGCAAAGGTGTTTCAAAATACTTGTGTTTCAAATATAAATTCAGCCTTAGAAGTAAACAAAGCAACAACTTTCATACAGAATAACTACAAAGATATTCCACAATACCTGACAGTTGAATCCCTTTTCTCTCTTACTCATTGCTCACTCAGGTAGCGTTTGTCCAATAATTTAGCACTGCAAACTTACAGCAGACTAAACAATGAAAAGAAATTTAGCATCCCAATTACTGACTGCGTTTGTAGCCACTTGGTTGTAGGAGCACCACCATTTTTGACTGCTCTCCCAATCTGTTCCTGATTTTATAAACATCATATATTGTAAAAGTTCATATATAAACTATTTTTCCATCCTCAGGTCTCTGCCATTAAGTCCAACATACCCAGCATTCTAGATGCCAACTTGTACACAGCTTTTTACCCACAAATCTTTGATGGTCAGGATACAACTATGATTAAGCTTAACATCCTCAGCCAGTGTTATACACCTCAACAAATCCAAGGTAAACAACAAACAAAGTCCACTACATTGTGATCATTAACTCAAGTACTAACCCAGCGTATCTGAACACGGAAGGCCATATGGAGGATGGATGAAAGAAGACCCAATCCAGTGCCAACAATATGTCCATGACCTCTACACACATATTAGATACTATGCTGGACAGTCCTCTTGGGTGATGGTGCAATCAGACAACATGCAACAGGTAAACTGCTGCTCACTTTGTTCTGATAACTTGAAGTTATGACTTGAATGCAGCTGTTATGCATGCATTGTAGGTTGCTGCCTTTGCATGCACATTTGCTTATGCTTGCCCCTTTCACCTAATTATGCACCAAGTCTACTGTCTACCAAGTGAAAATCAGTACCACCTGCTAGACTTTGTAAGATTTAAGGGCTTTGATTAAGTAGGAAGATTAATTACCCATTACCCGGCATGAATAATCACCAGTGTTATGTCGAATGGAATAAGAAGAACAAACAAGAAGGTTGGCCGGCAGGGTGCTGATTTGAACTGGTGTCTACGGCACTAACACACACTGGCCTGCTCAGTTGATTAATTATTTGTAAAATTGCAATGTCAAGTTGGTTGTAGGGCTGGCTAACAAGTTCAACTTTCCATTATGATCTGAAAGATTTTATGACAGCGTTACTACATGTGCTTCTTTTCAGATTCCTGCGCTGCAACATTGTTTGGATGTTTACTACCCTTGCAGAAATCCATCCATTATGGCATCCAAGGCAGACCAGCTAGGACATTGTATAGAGCCATGTTTAAATATTATCACATACATCATAAAACATCTCTTAGACAGGACATATACAAGTAGGTACTAGGTAATAGTCCATCAATTATGGCATCCCAGGTAGAACAGCTAGGACAAAATATATGGAGCCCTGTTTCAATATTTCCAAATGAAACATCATTAACACAGGATAGGTACAATTACTTTGTGGACTTGGGGGAATGCGGGGGGAATCATTTTGGTTAAGCTGTAACTGTACTAAACACGGAAGTGGTAAACATTTACGCTGATTAGCTGTGACATGCATGATCAAAGAACCCGAGCTGTGCCTGCTCTGCCCACCTCATGCACTTAGGAGATGCAGTGCATGTCGGACCCGGTCGGAGCTCGCAACTTTAAAGAATTTAAGTATAGTTCCCATTTCCCAGGATCTCCTGTGCGCGTTTTCCCTGTACTTCTCAGAGATTTTTTATTTTACATGTCGGAATATCACTTAATGTACCTAATTTGTTATCAAAAACAAGCTCGTCAACTGTGAAAATAGCAGATTAATAGAAGTGGACATCAGAGAAAATGTATTTTTTTAAGCAATACATGTTATTTTATGAAACAGGTGGTTGTTACTGAAGTGGCAAAGGTTGCTACAAATAACCCGGTAAATTTTAGAGACTTCAGTTTTTAAAAGTTGTAAATTTACAGTGTTTGACAAAATATTAAGTGTAAAACTGTTTGGTGACATAATCTCTGTAATTATTTTTGTTTTATTGTAGATGCTTGCTGAATATAGTACTAGAGCATCCCAAATTTGCACCACAGACTATCAACTTTATTGAATGTGTGAGGAAGATAACTCCAGACAGGTGAGTCAATCAATGCATTACAACAGACTCAGGGTCAGTTTAAGATCAAACTGATACATGTGGATTTCACGTTTTAAGCGGTAGAATGTAAAGTAAACAGGCATGCTGTAAAGAGTTTTGTACTAGTGAAATAACAGCATACATGCACAGGCAG
>JAUMTS010098113.1:0-10369 GCA_032273385.1 Ophiopholis aculeata | reverse complement strand
TCAGGAAGTAATAATGTTGCTGCATATTTTCTCCGGTAAATTAAATTAACCATTACTTGTTTGTATCTTAGGAACTGGTTTAAATGCATCGCATCTTCAGTTAATTAAATTTGTGATGCATTGAATACAGAAACAAATTGGCGAAAATAATTACTATATAACTAGCAACCTTATTGTCTATTCAGAAAGAGGTTATATTACAGCGCTGTAAATTGCAAATAATGAAGGCTATTAATATCTAATGATGAGTAAAATATCTACAATTACAAATTAGACTAAATATCGGCGAAAATGGCTTCATTTGTAGTTATCAGTAGTGCATACATAAGTAAAGCACCGAAGTCAAATGGTAATCATGGCATATAAGCCTTAAATTTGAGGTTTTCAAAGAATGCATATTAATTATCAAGCAACCTTGCAACGTTATCAAAAAGACATATGTCCAGCTTTCTAATATAAACAGAGTATAGACAATACGACTGGCTCTAATCACCCTGGATATTTTACAAAGCAACAGCTATAATGAACTGTCCCCAATAGTAACCTATTCTTGATTACAGACAAACATTTGTGTGCAATCAAATACAGCAGACTCAGATATACCTGTCATAGGCCCAATTGTCAAGAAAGAGAAAACTGAAGTACTTTCTTAACACACACAAAATAAGGTACGCTTCTTCCCAGCTGATAATTTTTGTACATATGTTTCACTAGAATTCTTGGTAATTGGAGGTTAAAGCTACACGCCACATTTTCTGTAAAGACCTGTTACACTGGCATTAGAGTTTTGAAGGACACTAATAATATATAGCCATTGTAGAGGAAAAAGTAGTTCTGAGTTCATCAATAGGGCCTCCCGACCTCATTTCAATATTCGGATGATTAATCTGTAATTTTTCAGCAGTTAATGGAATCACGTCTTTGGATATTTCGGCTTGCTCCAGTATATGTGGTGTAATGCATGCCAAAGATAGAGGGAGTCTTCATTACATATATTCTATTCCATACATGAATCAAAAATCAAAAAAATCTATACACACCTTGCATAAAATTAATACATAATTGATACACTTTTGTTAAAAACATGAATGTGTTAATTTGCTTAATATTAAGTTATTCTTAATATCATAAGTAAAGGTTGCTTACAATCTTACTGTTTTATAAATGAGCTCTTTGAATCTGCATCATTTTCTGTCTGTATCGATAATGTGCTGTCACCATTCAGTACGTCATAAAATGCCGCAATGTTACTGTCACATGAAATTGATTTGTATTTCTTGGTAGTAACCTTAATAATAGCTGAGTGAGCAGCATTTATTGATTCTTATTGGATTTTTTTGCTTTTGCTGCCTTACATTGCAATTGCTGATTCTGCAGGGGACAGTTTAATTATCAACAAACTCTTTCTTTCAGACTAACCAAATTTTAACTTTAGAAGCTGGCTTAAAAGTTTAGAAACAAACTTAAATGATGGAAGTATCACACTTATCATTTAAGAGCCTGAAAGTAGACCTTTTTTACAACTACTAGTTTTAACTAGTACCTTGCATTCTAGTAATCATGACACCAGGGCCTTTTTGAGGACCAGTGACATGCATTAACATAATCACATGTTGGAACAATAGCTGTCTAGAAAAACAATAAATTTCTTCTCTATACCAAAAGTAAGACATTGAGTGGTTTCAATGGAATTGGTTGTCTTGATTGATAGCTTTGCAGTTAAAGATCAAGTCTCAGAATTTCCGTTTTCACATAGGAAGTGAGTTGACTTTGGCATGGGTTGTTTGATGACACTCTTTGAAAAGGGAAACTAGCAACGGTTTTCTCTTAATTGACCAATACCGAGAAGGTATGTTCAACATCAATGCCTCCGGAGAAAGATTAATTCTTGCTAATGTTTACACCCCTAGAGAACCAAGTAGCTTCAAATCAATTTCAAGAAATGTCAGACATCCTTGGTGTGTTCTGGTCACTTTACAGTCTTCAAAATACAGGGAAAGATTTAATACAACCAAATTGACATTTAACATTGGAAACAAAACATCTTGTTGGACACACATGATATTTACTTAAGATATAAACAGCTCCCATGGTACAGAACAAGTCAAGTAACCTAGAAATAAACACGACCTAGAAATAAACATGTTTTTGTTCTGTATCAAACTGTATGCTCTAGTACCTGACAAATTACTGCTAAGCAACTAAGTCTCCGGATTTTTTCTCTCCATTTTCTTCATTCTCATCAAAATTAAACACAAAATGCTCAGTTAAGAGATCCCATCTAGCATGAGACAGATTTGCGTGATAAGAAAGCAATCCCTAGACTGCATATTTCCAAGGTCATACTGCTTAAACACAAAAATGCTGCTTCAAATAGGTACTTAACACTGCAATATTTTTGTTGAGGCAGCTATTATAGAATAGGACATATGTGAATATAGTTTTTCAACCTCAAGTCTTTCTGAAAAAGCTTGAAGGTAGATAAAAAGGGAAAAAATCAAAAGAAATCCAAAATTGGGAAAAGCAAGAAACATTACAGAAATAAATACTATGTCTTTACAGTTAAGGACAATGTTTCATTTAAAAGACAAAGGAACTGGTTGATTAATTTGATTATAGGAATACTTTCTCTAGGGGTAGAAGCTGAAAGGCTAACAACCTGGAGTAGCTCATAACAATATGTTCAGATGACAATAGCCTATCCAAAACATTGACTCATTGCTTGCATGGTCAAGGTTATTGTAACAGACGATTTTGATAGTGTTAACAGTATGTGACAGAATAGCCTACATCAATATCTGTTAATTTATTATTATTAAATTATGTTTGTGAAAGAAAAAACAATACTTTACTAACGTTCATGCTTGATATAACAGCATGTAACTGTTATGGTTATATAGTAACATCAGAAACCAGTGCCCAATATGTAAACGTGTGGTTATTCAATTTTATTTATTTCATTAAAAAGTTTGTTAAAATGTCAGCCATTTTATACTTATAATTAAATCCACACCAAGGATGCATTTTCAAGAAATGTCAGACTTCCGTTGTGCTTTGTGGTCACTTCATAGTCTTCTAAATACAGAAGAGATTTAATACAACCCAAGTTACATTTACCATTAGAAACAAAACATCTTCCTTGGCACACATGATATTTACTTAACAAATAAACGGCTCCCATGATACAGAACAAGTAAGACCTAGAACTAAACATGTTTTTGTTTTGTATCAAACTTTGTGGTTCATTTTCTGACAAATTACTGCCAAGCGACTAAGCCTGCTATTTTCTCCCCGTCTTTTTCACAGTCATCAAACTTAAAGACAAACTGATCAGTTATGAGATCCCATCTAGCATGAGACAGAATTGCGTGATAAGAAAAGCTAAGAAACCAATCCCTAAATTGCATAATTCCAAGGTCAAGCTGCACAAAACCAAAATGTTGCTTCAACTATAAAACGGCAAGTTATTTGTTTAGGCAGCTATCATAGCATAAGAAATATGTGATTGTAATTTATCAACCAAAGAAATCCAGCATTGGCACAAACACAGAGCTTTACAGTGATTACCTCTTTACATTATAGGACAATGTATCATTTCAAGGCAAAGGAAATGTTTGATTAATCTGTATATAGGAAGAGTTTCTTAAGCATTGTTTAGGGAAATGAGCTGAAAGGCTAACGACCAGGAGTAGCTCATAATAATCTGTTCAGATGACAATAGCCTATCACGCAACATCAACTAATTGCCTGCGTGGTCAAGGTCAAGGTTAGTGTTATTTTCTTTTAAAAAAATAAAATTGTGGCTAGCATCTTGCAACACACTGCTAATAATGTTACATAAATATGTGTGTGTATGATAAAACAATGTTTGATATGCTTTTGGCGGAATGCGAACTTACTGACTGCAATGCCGACATAACCAAAGAAGAAGAAGAAGAAATAACAGCATGGAATATGCATTACTTTATTTTAATTAAATGAAGCAGTTCTTACAATAATGTAAAAATTATGTAATGATACCATCATGCAAACTCTCTGTGACAACGTGATGATTGGATTTCCATAGTAGTTGAATTGACAACCACATTTGAAGGTTAATTTAGAATAAATGTAGAAAAATGGATACATATTTTTAATAAACTTTCTCTTTAAATTGAACAATTTTATAATCTGGCTAATGGACTTATTTATTTATAGGAATAGATTGACAACCAGAGCAAGATAAGAAAAGTACAGCTAAGTCAACGTATAAGCCATCAAAGAGCCTTATAAGTCACATTAGTCAGTAATTCAAATACATTTCAAATACCTAATAGTTTATACGTAGCAAACATTTAATGGTTCTTCAAAACACAAGATGAATAAAGAAAATCTGGAACATTAATGTGATAGCATTAACCAACTGCATAAGATGCTTGGGATTTGCCCTGGATTTATGATGGATTGCAGACAGGATAGCCTTTTAATAGGGTGAGATTTCTTTGAAGTGCACTTCTATTATCATTTTTACATGTACATTTGAATCCTTAAACAATCTTTGGAGAATGTTGATATGCAACGAATGTGGGTTATTTAAAGTGTTTCTCTTACAACTGGCTCCTTTGCCGAAGTAATACTTGTGAAAATTAACAGTTTTGTTTAATTTGAGCCAACTCACTAAAATATGGTCTATAATAAACAAATTATAAAACTGGTAAATATTTCACGATTCATAGTAATTTTCCATGAATAAGCTTTACTACTGTAACATGTTGTAATTCTGAACAGATGGTTTATCCACATTGGTATCCAGCAACTGATATTGACATAACATTATGTGTATTCCAGGAATGAGTAAAAATGTACAAAGTCAATTCCATTGAATAACATGGTAACTTGTGGTGGATCAGATTGATTCATTCTAACTGTGCTTCTTTATTTCAATTTCATTTCAAAAGAAACATCTGCCTTTTGTATCAAAACAGAAACAGTACATTTCAGTTTTTCTAAAGGGTTTGAATATGATGGTTTGAGTTTATATTTCTTCTGATGGGTTCTCAAAACAGGTAACAATAAGCTTCTATATTATAAATTAGACTGGATTTTGATTTTAATACTAGTATCTACATAGCTAGAAACATTGTACTCAAAAATACCTTGACATCAATGCTTTCTACATAAGGTAGTACACTATTGTACTTAAAAACTCTGTAGCACTTAAAACAAACTGTGTTTGAGCAGCTACTCAGTAACCACCATATCATTTGCAGCTCATTTTTATAAATGGAATAGAGCATTTAAAAAATGAACGGGTATCGGCAACAAGACAGATTCTCTGTATTAGTAGCTGCCGAAGGTTAGTTTCCTCAAAAACACCTATAAGCTTGTTTCTACAAAATAGAATCACTTTTTGCAGTTCTTTTGTTTTCTGGAAAACTTAAAGTATTATTGCATTTATTATAATTTGTTGCCATCTACTGAAGATAGCTAATCATTAGAAAGCTCTATTTACAGTAACTGTGTGTTATAATACCTTCATTCAACTGGCCACATATTGATGATTAATAATTCATTTCCTATTTTCCAACTGGCATAAATTATACAATTAAGTTACCCAGAAATACTTTGTCTGTTACATTTAAAGATTTAATCATTCAGATCAACTGATTGCTGAATAATGCAGAGTTTCAGATGGCAAATCTCTATAGTTAATCTAGATCGAATGTAACCAGATCTAGTAGGGAAACTGAAGCACTGCCTTGAATAATTGATACATTAATACCCATATAACAACCAACATAAATGCTGTAATCTAAACAGAAATCGTTAGTGTATTCTCATTGGTGATGTACTACCAACACTTCATGCTATATAATTTATTATTTTTAAGGATATCTAACTATAAGTGAGGAGCTAAAATATAATATCCTATAACTGACAGCTCTATATTAGCCCTGGAGTCCATCACACCATCTGACATGTCATTGTAGTGCTAAATACCTATACATTTTATCTTAAGAAAAGTCACACCTACCTCTTATAAAATATCCTTTCCTACATTTCCAGTAAATATATTATCTTCTTGGTTATTTCAATTTAAATTTCCACTCCAAGTATCTGTTCCAGCACGGGTTATTATGTATAACTGTTGCGAATATATCACAAATATATATCAAATGTGTGTGATCTTTGCTTAGTAAAGGTAACCTCAACACACATGCATAGTATAGTAGTAATAGCAGTGATATTATGATGAGCAGGCTAGCTAGGCAGGGTGAGGTTGGCTTAGATATCCCAACATACAGTTAATGCATGCACGCTTGTATGCATGCGGCAATAAGCTAGAGACCGGGGCCATGCCATAAACAGTCTCTAACACAGATTTACTTGCATGCTTGTTTGCAGAGTTTTAACTATTACACAATTTACGCTTCCACTGAAATATTATTGAATGTTGTTTTTATTCATTTGAAATAATAGATGAGAGTGGAAACTCAGCATAATATAAGTCAGTTGTAAATTTACAGACTCTGCCAATATGTTACTCCAAAAATAAGAACATGAATTAACCATCAGCCTGTTTTAAAGAATATTATATATTCCCAAAACTATAACTGAAAATAAAACTAAAAGGAATTGGTATAAATTTAATGACTAAAACAGAATAACACTATGATCAATAAGAACATACTGGCATCATTAATTGCCAACATTTAATTAGTCTAATGCTACATGGAAAATTCTCAATAACATTCTTTTCCCTGTAATAAAATTGAAATCATTCTTAAAACGGCTCATACCAAAATGGCACATACATTATTGTAACTGATAGGCAACAATCAACATGCCACATTAAAATATTAAAACATATTTCCCTCTCTTGTGGAGCAGCGCAGCAACGTTAAAACCTGCAGAAGATATTATTTCTAATCCCCCCTTCATAAATACACCAGCACATTAGCAGGTCTGCTGCATCTCTATGTAATAATTGATCAGTCAACTGTGTCACCACGCAACCGCAGCACTACATGAATACATAGCCACAAACAGTATTGGCTTTATCAAGCTACAGTTAACATACGAAATGTTAACTGATAAGAAAATGTTTTACTTGTGTCTCACTGTGTTAAACAAGCTAGGCTTCTAATGAAACACTATAATGTATTACTAAATTAAATGGATTTGTCAAATTTCATCATTTTAATGATTTAGTGACAACTAGTTTTGAATGCCTGCTTTAGTTTCTGACTGGGAAATGACATTTATTTCTATGCAAGTTTTAAATGTGTTAATTATTTAGTTCATTTGTTCAGCGTTTCTATAAATAAAACACATTTACATTTACAGTTACAATTTTTGTTCTTTTCTAGTCTAAATGTATCCGACATGAGACCAAGCTGTGCCTACAAAGATATTCAAGTAACTGCTACAGTCAAACGTTGACATTTTCATATCAATTGGTTGTATGGTTACTTGGTAGATTTAGTACTTTTTCTAGATACAAGGGTCCTTAAGTTTTCTTTAATCAATGCAGCTTTTTTTACAAAGGTGACATATTGAGATATACAGAAAGTGTCACTCATAATTGATAGGGGTTCTCCGTTGGACAATTTAAAAATGGTAAAGCTTTTGACGCAAGTAGCTCTTGACTTCTTCAGGACAGACTAACTAGGTTGATTAAGACATGAAGGCTGTCTCTTACTTACTGAGGGCTCTGAAAAGGGAGCAGCCTTTCAAATGTTCATTATAAAAAAATGTGAATGGAGTGTGAAGTTTTGCATATATTTATCCAAATACTTGTTGGAGTTTTGTATCTAGTTAGTCACATTCATGTAAAACAATAGCTGATGTATTTCTTTGTTACAAGTATGAAATCTGATTTCATTTGGACAATGTGGCAACAAGCTGTTACATCAGATCACAACATGGTTCAAGTAGCAATAGACAGTCAACCCGATTCCTTAACAGTAGATAGGTCATTTAGAATATGATATATCATTTATAAAATATATTAGCACAGCGAAAAATAAAAAAGTGTTATCATTTCCGGTCAGTTTTATTGTAATATTTTATTGCGCTGTATCACTTTGGCTCAGAGCCAAATTACAGGAAGTGAGTTTCATTATGACTTTTGAATATTTTGTCACAAAGGCTCAAACAAAGCAAAGACATGTTTCACATAAAAATATATTTTAAACAAATGCCAAATCTTATCAATCTCAGAGACCTTGATAAAATAAAATGGCCTTGTTCTAATTCCTCTGATTAGATATAGCTATTGACAATCTCATTGATATGCATTCAGATTATATAATGCCGTGCTGCCTTATTTCTCCTTGTAAGAGATTACAGGCACTATCATACTTCATGGTATTAGTGTTGTCTGATCAGCATCTTGGATATCACAACAATCAGGGCTTTTCCTAGACTAGAAGAATTTTTTTTCTCTTGCGTATTTTTCCTCTTATTATCTTAGTTAGCATATGATGGTCACTTCATAAGCAAGGCTACCCACAAATGTAGTCTCTGATTGACCTTTTGAGAAATAAAGATGAGACAGGGTTAAATTAACTTTCTAAATGAAATTCTCAAATAGGAGATTGAAGGTTGTTTGTCAATTAAGTGCAATGCTTACATGCCCGGTGTATGCATAATTTGCATCCACTATCTAAAGAGGGACCAAATCTGAATTCTAGATCTTAGAGAACGCATTGCATTAGCATCTCATTGATTTTATTTTAAAAGCAGACAATCGTTTGCGTTATACATGTTTGCATGTTCTGTTTCTGTTGTCTTCTCTTAGTTTTGATGTTAATGTACATATGTTGGAGATCATACATGTCTTGAAATGCCTACCTTACTTTGTAAATTTCCACTAAAGACTTCAAATGAAGAAAATGTTATATAAACTCTTTTTAGGAAAGTGAATTTTCATATATTATATATTGATTCTTGTTAACCTATATTCAGAATAATACACAAGCATTTCATAAAAATCTATTTCATTTGATATTTGCAACAAAAGATAAGAAAATATACAGCTACTAATATCACTATCATTTAATCCACCTTTTACACACCTAATAAAACAGGGAAAATATTATACCTATCAGTTCTACTCAACATAATACTTCAACTACTAAGGAAAAAATTTAGACTAGAAAAGAAAATTACTTGAATGTAATCAGTGTGATCTTTGTTGCAGGGCACAATTCTATTTCAAGACGTTTTCATGGCGCACAATGCTTTTGATAAGAAACAAAATAGATAAAAATTGGAAATGCTGTAAAACTAGAATGGGTGCTTAGGGACAGGAATTTGAATCAAACCACATGTGAGGACCCCAAGGAGAGTTGTTTTATGACAATATTGCAAAAGAAGAATGTATCTAGGAGGCTACATCCATGATTTGCTGACATAAAAACAAATATTATATCTGGATCGTTGACCTGGTATACCCTCGTGTATTGCTTTGTAAATCAAAATATTTATGATGAAAGCTGCTTTGAGCTTACAATATTCTTTCATAGAAGTGTGAGTCTCTAAAGCAATGACTTTTGGGGTCAAATACAAGCTGTACATTAGAAATCATAAAATATTTTAAAAAGGTTCTTCACACCAGCATTTTAACTTTTATTTTAGATATTACCTAAAGTAGTGGTTATATATATATATATATATGTGTTCAGTAATTCTAAATAACTGCAATCAAACAAACTCATCCTTGTATTGAAGTATTGAACTATTCAGTTGAACCAATTACCTTTTGTTCTAAGTCTTCCCAAAAATAAGTTTCTCATGAAGATACTATAATAGGTTTAACTTCATTATTTTGTAGGTACTCTTTTTGTGCATTTCAAATACATGGGAATGTTATTTTTATGTACTTAATTTTTGAATGCAGATAATCTTTTCTGATTTTCATCCCAGCTTTCAATATACAGTTTCAAGAACCACAGGAATTTAATTCCACATATTTTCTACCCTCATAAATTTTAAACCCCATAAAAAAAATCTAATTTTGTTTTTCCTGAGCAAAACTTTAACTTCAGCAACATATGACTCTATGTAATATGTAATAGACAATAACAAAAACGATCATGCACACTATCTTTTTGAGGGTCTGCTATTGACTTTTGGGAAATTCAAGACATTTGCTTCCAGCTTGAATTAAGCAAATATTATGCATTGGAGTTGATGATCTGTACATTCAAAATTTAATCATACCATACACATTTGTGATATAATATGAGATGGGTTCAGCAATATTATTTCACACAGGTCTATATCAAATGACAGAAACAAAATAATACCAGCAAACTATAAATCAGGCATTGGCAGTATAAAATGTTTATATTATAGAATATTCAGAAAGCGGTATTTGTACAAG
>JAUMTS010097892.1:0-10371 GCA_032273385.1 Ophiopholis aculeata | reverse complement strand
CGGACTAAAAATGATCGGAAATCTACTCCAAATTGATACGTGTATATAACATACACATTGTCTTTGAGCGTTATTTTTTACTTGACTTTTATATTTTCACATGTATATTGCGTTTCCGTGCTCAACAGCCAGTGTGCGATGTATGTACCTACATTACAATGTTGAAGTCGTGCTGGTTGTATTTACGCGGGCGTTGTTGGCGCGTCGGGGGATTCAACACGCAAAGGGGGTTTAGCAAGTTGTATGATAATAAAACACAAATATGTAGTGACGTACACCCAAACCTACAGTAATGAGAAAATCACAGTAACTCTCAACGACGTTAGATTTAACGGCAACAAATCTACAGAATAAATTTGTCAACCGCTAAGACATATAGCTGTTTTTATATCGTTTGATAGGTTCAATGTTCAGAATTCTATCTTATTATTATAATGTACGTACAAGTATGTACCTCAGATACATTAATTGCTGAGACATGGCAAATACGTATTTAACATTTAGGTTTCAGCCCCAGACACAATAGGAAATTAGATATGAGATATATAACCCGTTTCAGTGGAACCATGGTAAAATATTGAGTGGTAGTATTGTATTTGAATCACACTTTATTATTATATAGCTGAATTATGTCCTGTTGTATTTTTAAAAATGTCAAAATCGTCTCTGATTGGTTCCAATATATTCATGTCCATCGGAGCTTCCAAGTACATCCCTCTTATCTAGCGACATGTATACCATATTCCCGTGGTTACCATGGTTACTATTATCATCACGTTTCCCACCTGTCCCTCCAACCTCGTCGTATATTTTCTCTGAATATATTATTTGAGAAGCGTTCGACTGATTTTGCGAGTTTAAAGAGCGATATTTTGTTAACAGCACAAGAACCAAAACCATGAATATCAGTGCTATTAAACCTGCTGATATAGTTGCAATAATCCAGATTAGTAATGAGCCTTCTAGACTCTGGCATTGTTTCTTACACGACTCTAGTTGCGTTGGTCTAAATAGTTCAGTTGTAACACTTGTTTCAATAGGCATACCTTTAATATAATCATCATCAATACCTGGATCCAATACAGGGACATCCACGCGTGGTGGAAGTAAAAACGATGTAGTATGACACGTCCTTGTTATACCTGGAAATGCCTCATTAGTTATGGTACAAACAAATATTGTTGATCCATCATCCATTTTTGACACAGTGTGTTCGGCTAAACTATACATACGATCGCCATTAGTATACAGTTTTGTATCTAGCATTGGGTGGAGATCACTTGCGCGTCTCCATTGTATACCAACCCTCGGGTGTCCAGTCCCTGAACTGCAATTCAACATTAGTGTGTCTCCTATGTTCAATACTCCATAATCGGCTCCTTTGGAGCAACTAACACTTGATTCAGATGGAAAATACAACACATTTATAATTACTGATCCAATTGGTAAATCCCTATCCGATCTTGAAGCTGATATAACTTCACATGTATATTCCCCTTGATCGCTTTTGTCGGCGTCAATTATCGATAGAAAGTACACCGTGTCGCCTTCGTCCAACAGCCTAGCAGCCAAAAAAACTCGATCACCAAGGCTGCTTTTGACCACATCTTCATTTAAAGAGAGTCTTTCTGTAAAGCCATTTATAGTCCTTAGCATAGTTATCTCTTGTCCTAATTGAAGACCGGATACTTGGCAATGAACAGAGAAAACTCCACCTTCTTCAACTTCTTCAAGTGGAGCAGTTACAATAAGAGAAACTTCAGCCGAACATGTAGATACGTAAATAGTGAATAAAGTTGCACATTGCAAAAATGTCAATTTTGGCGGTTTACCTCTTGGTAAAACCATGATAGCAAATAACATCCGATTTAGATCAACGTTTCATCTGAGTGTTGTCTTGCATTCAAAAACAAAGATGTTGTAGATTTATTTCCGCTCATTGTTAGTAATATCACAAATCATAATTATCCATGCAGTTGCTTTCTTAGTTAGATTCCATACAACGATATAATACAACTAGCTAGCTCTCAATATTATAAGATGTAGAGTGATAGAAAACCGTCATCCCACTATGCTGACAAACTAACTGAATCAAGGCGAGTGCAAGCGGATAGCTAGTCGAGCGATAAAGTAAATGTGTCGAGTGACCGATTTGGTGAAACCCAACGATAGGACGAATCAAATCTCCGGCGTATAAATTGATTTTATTATGGAGCATAAAACAGCCGCAAGCTTAAATAAGCCATGAATAATAACAATTCCGCGGGGTAAATAATCTTTATAGAAGATCACAGTCGGTGGATACAGATACAAACAGTGGAACCGAGGTAATTTCAAAATCAAATATTTATCATTATACAGCAGACAGGTGAGTTAAGCGATCTGGAAGGCGAAGATCGATTTTGTGAGGGTTTTTGTAAAGGGATAATTGGATGATTGGCTATGCGCGAGAAGAGAGACACATCGACTAATGAGATTTACTTAAAACAATCCATCATGCAGCTGTATTGTATTAGCCCTATATGTGCGCGGTTACTTAAAAGGTTAATAGTATCTAGTTTTCATGTTGTGATATTTACACTTCAAGTATGGGAAACTCTGAACTGGCGACCTATTTAATAAGTTTATGTGATTTTCATAAACGCATTTTATAAACAACCAAAAACCACCCCACACTTTTATACGCACCCCACCATGTTAACTTAAATACACACACTAACATTCTTAGCTACAAACAAATTCATATACCTATACTCAACAATATCCGCACATCCACACCCCATTATTCTCGTGTAACAATTAACACAACATACGACGCTAGTGTTGTTTCACCGTTCTTAGCGGCGCCTCAATAAATATTATTCATTTTGCGATGTTTAACATTGACTATTCTTTAAATGCAAATGTTCAAGGGTATCAGGAATTTTCCTAAACAAGTTGTTATTTCCATGCGGTTGAAATAGAATCTAACCATGTTTGATGAATGAAAAGGAGTATTGCGGCTGAGTTAAACGATTAGATAACAAATTTAGTAGCATTAGGCACAATTTGCATACATAATTTAATCATACGGTATAATGAATATTTTCACAACCGCTTGTTTTTAAAGGTAACTAATACACCATGAAGAATAATAAGCTTCATATTGATTCAAATAAACTGTCGCATTTGTCTCGATTTCATAGTTTTTAATAATGATTTTCATTGTTATATTACTAGGTATTATTACGCATTATGAGCAGTATTGTGTTGAGATATTGTTTATTCAGGTTTTGCTTAATTTCTAACTGAATAAAAGATAAATGTATGGGTTTCAGAATAAAACAAAATAATATCATTACATTTCAAACATATTAATTGGTTTGCCTTGTACTTTGAGCGTAAATCGACATATTTTTGTCGACTTTATTATCGTTTAAATTATTCGAATAAATATGTTGTTTACCAACTAGAAGACATATACGCCGCGCCGTCGCGTCAAGTATGTTTCGTAACCAAATGAAAAAAATATGTATCCACCTCAGATAAATTATGTGTGATGTTATTATTCTTTTTTTTCTCCATTAGGGGTCAAACACCTGATATGAGTAAGAAATGGTCAAGTTATGGGTGAAAAAATACCTTAAAATTGTGATCGGGCATTCCTAATTGCTTTGTGTACAATACTATGTATTTGAACCGAATTTTTCACCAAGAAGGGTCATTTAAAAAAAAAATGCGGGACAATGTCATGCAATTTTGCTGTTACTACCTGAAATATTATGGCTATGGGGCTACTATTTTTTTCTTTCATGAACCACTGGAAAGGACTATATATCAGTTTTTTGTTTTTTTTTCAATTGGAATTATTGTGTTAAGCCATGTTTGTTAGCACATTTTTGGACTCAAAATTGATTCCTCTATTTTCAATTTGAGGACATACCTAGCTATGCCGTAAGTATCTATATTATTGCAGGCAGAAGACGAAATGTCTAATATTCAGCATGAAGTAATGAAATATTTGTGTTTCAATGTTTCACTCTTGGTTTTCTTTTCTTTACAGAATTGGTAGAAGATTTTGATGCACCTTCAAAAGAAGAGTCATAGATCCTAACAAGACTTTCAACCATGTAAAATTAAAGGACTATGTTTGCCCCAGGGCTCAAGTTTTGGCCCTATGCATTGCAAAAACAAACACTCGAATAGGAGTACAATGGATATCTTCAGGACCCAACGACTTTGATACTCATCATGTTGTTCCATTAAAAATGGATATATATTTTTTGGATTTGCACTGCATGTTAGCACGGCGACAAGTTCTTGATTCGGCGTTTTTGTATGGAGGATTTAATTATGCAGAAACTTTTTGAGAAATGTTTTTATATTAAGAAAGAAAGTGTGAGTAGTTAACCTGCTTGAATTAGCAGTGTTTAATGAGAAAAAAAGTTATCAAAAAGACTTGAATTTTTGGCAGGAAAATTTTAGTTCTACAAGATTGGAGCAAACACAAATTTGAAATAGCGCGTATGATCGGAATGTAAGATATGTAATCATTGGTATTTAAGAACTAAAAAGTAAACGTAGCCGTAAAATGAGAAACCAATTTTGAAACAGTACTTTTTAAGATTTCAAAAACTTATGTATGAAGCCCATGAAGTGGATGATTTATGGCGTGGACTTTCAATGACAAATGGAACAAAATATTCTTGAGTTAAAATAGTAGTACATGTATATTCTCCAGGGCCCCTGCATATTTCTTGAAGTGGATTCACAGAATGATCTGAAAATCAAGTGAGAGATTTTTGTGAGAAGATTAAGAATATCAGTATCAAGGGCTTCACAAATTTAATAGCAATTTATGTCTCATTTTGCAGCTTCAATTTTTATGAGGAAATCTCTTCATTTATATTGTACACATAGGGTACCTTTATTTGTCTGCATATTTCATGGGATTGAAACTAACTGCTTGACCAAACTGAGTTTGTTTAGTTTAAATTTTTAAAATGTTCAGTTTACATTATTTTCGGCTTACGATCAGTTTTGTAAAAGCACAACAATTTGTAATCTAAATCTACAAGCAAGGATAGAAATTTGTTAAAGGTTACTGGAATCCATTTAGATTTTGCAAAGACAATTTGCGAGAATCTTTTGGTTCTCCACCATTTAATCAACAATTTTTCTTGCGAAAATCAACTTGGATTCTAGAAACTCTACTGGGGAGAATCTTTGCGAGAACGGATTCTTGTTTAACTTCTTTCCCAGAAAAGTTTTAATTAAATTTACTTCTAAATTAATGCCTTGTGTATTCAAGAGTCAAGTGTTAAGATCTACAGAAGTTCTCAAAATATCAGGCTAACCTATCTTATATCATACATTTACCATTTTTAGTAGAATTATTGTATTCTAAGTTTCCCCACCCCATTGTAGTTATTTTTTGCAAACTGATTATTTATGATACGTCGTACCAAAACTCCTTAGCTTTATTTTTCCACTGAATGTTGGAAATGTGTTTATTTTATGAAGCATGCAAATTTTGTAAAATGTAGAGTTAATTTCTATTTTGGTAAATGGCTAACTTGAAACAGAAGTGTACAAGAAAACGAAATATCGGACATTAAAATGCAAAGTTACACAATTCGCCAGCGAAGTGATTATGTAACTCACAGGTAACTGGATCATGCTCATCCAAAGACCAGATGTCGTTAGCATACTTTTGTGTAGCGATCATTTTGATCCAAGTTCAGGACTTAAAAGTGTGAACCAGTTGATTAACGATAAGATGCAACACTTCCCCTGGCGAATAGTGGAATTTTGTTTTCAAGGGACATAAGGCCAAAGTCAATAAATAGTTTGCAGGCCCATGGGCCACCTATTGAGAACCTGAATATAATTAAACCGCTGGCATGTTTAGAAGCAGTGATCCCTCAAAGCTTTAGCCAATTTGAGAAATTAAAATGGCCAGTGTTCAAATTATTAGATTTTGTTGTTTCTCAAATTAGTCTGGGCTAATTTTTCAACATTCTGTCTTGTCAATATTGGCCTTGGAGAGAACACTGCTGGGCAGATACTTCCGCCGGCAAGGATCCCAAGTGGTTCTGATCTGATAACTGGTATGAATTCAGCATTTTAAGTAAACTTAAATAAGTTTTAAGGGGATGTTGACTTCACAGCAGAGTATAAATTTTAGGATGAACCATGGAGGTCAATGCCCGCAAATAAGTCATTAGAAGACGGATTGTCTGTTAAAATCTTTTACAATTGTATGGGAAATTTGATCTCCCCGCAAATATAGAGGGGAGATCCATAAACTTGAGCTATTTTGTTACTGGCATGGAGCTCTTTATTGGGGTATTCAGGTTTTCTCTGCAACCAAAATAACTGTCTCAGTATATGTGTGTGCCAGCAACATCTACTGCAATCCAGGTGCAATTTTAAATACACTTGAAAAGCCCCAAAGATCTAAGAAGAAGCAGCAATTAGAGCTTCACTGCTATTAATGACGCCATTCCATGGAGTGGTATAGGAGTTCTGGGATCTCTGATCTAAATCTGTGGGTCACTTACAGCTTTAAAGCCAACATAATTCATTTCTTGTATGCTTCTGTTTTCAATCAAAATGAATTGCTATACTATATTCCTGTGATGTGTAGATACAAAAGAAACAAAACGGTTCAAATATAGCTATACCTTAAAATATGAGGTATCATGGACAACAAATGTATGTTGAATTGTTTTCTTTTGAAGTCTTGTCGTATCATTTGGTTATTTATATTAATTTTGAAGTGTTATGTGCAGGCCTATGTGAGTCTTGAAAGAATGCAATTTATTGGCCTACATGTTAAAATCAAACATGTTCATGGGCTGCTGTCTACAGATTCTTTCAAACTGGATTTGTATAAAGAAATTATCATTTACAGCAGGCCTGTGGGAGTTCAGATTTTAGTCTGAATTCAGAGTATATTTTTTAGAATTTCAGACTTTATTTTAGCTGTTTCAAATTATTTCATTTGTGGTCACTCACAGGCCTGTTTAATAAATTAACTTAAATGAGTCAAGTAAGTGTTGGGAATATATGAGATGAAGCAGTTTGTTTGGTTTTCGTTTGTGGAAACACACAATTTGGGTCCTGCAATGACCACACAAAGGCAAAGGTGCCCTTACCAGGCTTTAAAAAACAACCGTAACACGCTGACCAATAATAATAGAGCCCACTCCCAACAAATCTTGTTGCGCGGAAAAAAGTTTGGTTCTGAGGACCCATTTAGATTCATGCAAAGATAAAAATTGTTGGATCAAATTCTCCTCCGTTTATCAATGTTTTTCACAATTTGTCTTGAGAGAATCAACTTTGATTCTTGTAGATCTCTACTGGGGACAGACTCTCCAAATTCTCAACAAACTGCTAACCCTGAGTTGAACAATTTTACTTTCAGCCTTATATAGTCAAGAGAAGGGAATTTATTGATATAATCTGCACTGCCAGTGAGGTTATTAAAGTGTTTAGTTTCTTATAAATAAGTATTTTCCTGATTTCAGCACCCCAATCTTAGGAACACTGAAATCAATAGATTCAGAGTCCACGGCCTAACCAACTGTGCTAATGGGTCTTCTAAACTGTCCAATAGCTACACCTAATAAGTACTGTAACTATACTGTTTATGTACTGCTAATACCAAAGTTTTTGTTATAATTATTCTCCCCATACAGTTTGTTAAGAACACAGCACAGGGCTCGTTCAGCCCCGGGTGTAAGAGCTCTTTTAGAAGTGGATTACCTACACAAACAACAACATCTAGCAATAAGTAAGTCTGTAAATTGTATTAAACAGTTCAATTTCCAATTTTATTTGTTATTGAATGCATTGCTTTTGGTAGATTGCTTCTAATTCTAGATTTAGCTTGGTTAACAAAGCAGGGTGGGTTGCTACCATGGCTACGTTGAGAATTATAGGCGGCGCTAGCGGCCATATTGGAATAAGCTCACCAGTATTCAGCAAAACTTCAGTCTTCTTAGCTTGGTTCAAGGAAATATCCCATGTCCATAAAACTATCCAATGTTGTGCAGAACAAATTTATCTACCAGTAGGTAGAAAATTTGATGACAAAAACAGCTTTTTCAAAACATAAAAACACCAGTAAATAGAGACCGAACTTCGTACGATGTGACCACATCGCTGTGACCTTTGACTCATTTTGCTTGATCACATCACATGTTGCTCAACTCTGCTCCTAAACCCTGCAGGGGGCCCAATAGTTTTTTCCTTTGCCTAATCATATATGGCCATTCAAGATGTACTTCAGATCTGCACCAGCACTTGATTAGCACAATTGCGGTTGGTGCCCAAAAAAAGTATGTAATTGCTGTCATTGTCATGCCATTGGAAAAACAACAAAATTGCTGCACCCCACAAAAAATTGTAATTCCAGGTCTGATCTGATTCCACTGTGGAAAAAAATATTGTAAAAATTAGTTTTCATTATATTCAGACATAACAAGGCAAACCAACATCAGGGAAGAGTGGCATAAGAGACAAATTTTAAGATTTCCTTCCTACTTTTTGGCAATTTTTTAGCACCCCCCTCCAAGCACCCCTAAGAGGATTGAGTAGGGGTAATTTGCAAAGAAATACATACCTGTGTTTTAGTTGATTTTAGCAAAGAAATACACCATACTTCGGTGTGTTAGTTGATTTTAACAAGCTTTGAATTTCAAAGTTCCTGCAACCTGGAATTTTTGAAAATTCTCAGGGAAATAACAGGGGAAACTCAGTGACAGTTGTTTTCATGATATACTGGGGACCCTGATTAAGCCTCGTCCGTAATCCTTTATGAAGTTTCATTTAAAATGTATGTTTTAGGGCTGATATTTGAGCAACATCTCCCTGTTGTAGGTGTCTACCATCCATATTTCATGCATGCAATCATTTTGTTCATATTACAGAAACAGAAGATAGATTCAAAAGTGTGGATATTCCCAAAGAGTAAGTATCTAACTAAATTCCTAATTGTGCCCCAACATAGGTAATTGAGGCTGATGTTAAAGGGTGGCCAAATCGAGATTTTGCTACTACAATCATGGAAAAAATGTGTTGGGACACTTGACGATATTGCGACTTATTTTTCAATACAATTATACGCTATTTTTAGACCCCGTTTTAGAACCCTTCAAGCCATGTGCCTCCCCACTCCCCACCAAACAATGTTGAGAAGTCCAACCAGGAATCTAATGATATGACATATATTATCAACATTGTTCCAGGGGGAGAGGGGGTTAAATTCAAACATTGCCTTTAAATTGTCCCAAGACTTTTTGCCAAGATTGTCTGAGACAGTTGACGAGTGAGACCATTTTACTTTAGTTTTGGAAGAAAATGATCAAAAAATAATTTACCAAATGACAGACCCAATTAGTTAAAGGCAACGCATTGATCAACACATTTTTCTTGTGACTTTATACTAAATAATATATTTATCTTATTATCTCTTTTAGTTTACAACCTTTGACTGAAAGTGGAGAGACTATTCACCAGTTTATCGTCGGTGCTAAATATAACAGGTAAAATCACAGACTAGATTAAAAGTTCATCCTATTTTAAGATTGGATGTGATGTCTTGACCCTTTATTTCTATATAGCCATTTCTTATTACATCCGTTGACCAGCAACTCAGGCCCCCCAGTGCTACCAAAATGTTTTTTTTGGCCCCTTGTTGCCTGAGAGTTGGAAAAGAATATGAAAATTGGCTGTGTATTCGTGAGAATTGCATCAGGTGCTGTTTGCGCAATGACCAATGCAACAATTTAAAGTAGCTAGAAGATTTTAGATGTAAATCTTTGTCAAGTGTATGGTTAAGATATGCACTTGTGTCGTGCGTTCGCAGATATAATGCACGGATGAATAAATGAATATGCATTAGCGGGGTTACGATGAGACCAAGTGCTTAAGCACGAGTTCTCATCGGGACCCTGCTTATCCATATTACTTTATTCATCCGTGCATTATATCTGCGAATGCCTACACAAGTGCATGTGCATTATTAGATTTGCTTTATCTAATAAACATTGAGGTGAGCATTATTAGATACCTTTGTTAGATAATGCATGTGCATGCATTAATAGATTCCTTTGTCAGATAATGCACGTATGAATATTCAGACGTGCATTATTAGATTTCTTTGTTTGATAATGCACGCACGCATACATATTCATCTGTGCATTATTAAGTTACTTAGCTCCAATAATGCACGCATGCATATTCAATTTCATGCAAGATAGAGGTCAGCGTGCATTTGCGAATATAATCGTCACGCGAAAACAAAAGAATACCACTTGAAATAATGCACTAGTGGTTTACAGTTACTTGGTCGATTCAAAAATCCTAAAATCCTTATCAATT
>JAUMTS010097781.1:0-10375 GCA_032273385.1 Ophiopholis aculeata | reverse complement strand
ATTCTGGAATAAAGACAGACAAAGGTCCTACCATATACGGTTCTGATAAGAAACATTCTTACCTAACATACCAGCCCACGAAAGCCGAGAACCGTGAAATTCTAGTTTTAAATCATTTTTGGGGCAATTTTGTTTTGCCGCGAAATGAAAATCGGTATTTTGGCCGCCATTTTGAAACAGCGAAAGCAATTTTTATGTTTGTTTCTGTTTTGTGATTATCGTGGAGTACTCTATCAGTGACCTGAGTTTTACTGAAGAATCTATCCGGGAAAGTAGATTTTAGGGTGTCCATTTGGACCCCCACCCCCGTTATGCACTAACGGGAGTCAACAGGGGGTGGTTATGCACTTAAGTGTTAAAGTCCCTAAACTAAAACTAAGGGCCTTCAATATTGAAAAATATGGCTGAAATAAGTACATGTAGAACGTTTTCATTCATATCTATATCTTGAAAAATACATTCTACTTTGCAATGAAGAAACAAAAAGAATTTGAACTTTATATTATATCCTCAATTTTAAGCCAGGGCATACGGGATTTACCTTGGGGTCCGGATCGCACACATGTTTTTTAAAGCATATGTTTCATGCTGTTTCCAGGAAAATGGACCTATATTTATGTAAGGATTTTCTGACGAAAGTCACCCACTTCTAAGGATACTTATTTTTGAGTGAAAGACGATTTATTGGAGGGCACATCCATGCAAACCAAATATGCAAGAAACCCCTGGAATTATGACCCATTACAATTTTAGAACGCAAGAAGTTATTTTTGTTCCCGGTTTTTGTTATGATAAGAACAACTTCTACACTTATCTGCAAGAAGGCAAGCAAAGGGCAGATTCAAATAGCGATGGTTCAGAATGCTATACACGACTTAGGAAACGAACTAATACATCGATGAAATCCTATAAACGTAACAAGTTTCGTTTCACGGCTGACTTCTCCCTCCCTACACAGAAAAAAATAAGTGAGTCATTTGACTCATTTGAGCCAAAGTGTGTCAGTACACGGACAAAAAGACTCATTTCCACTCATTTTTGAGTCATTTTGTCCGTGTACTGACACGCTTTGGTTCAAATGAGTCAAATGACTCACTTATTTTTTTCTGTGTACCTGAAACGTAACAATGACACGTCTAAGGTCGCAGAAGTGTTTCTTTTTTCGATATTTCACAAACGTAATCGTGATTTTGACCCCACCCCTTAACGAAACTTTTTACGTTTATAGCACTTCATCGATATTTTGGTTTGTTCCCTAAAATAATCACATCATATGTGAATCACATGTACAGTGTGCAGGTTAAAATGGGTAATTAAACTGTAACAAACTTCTTTTAAAGACGCAGCTTGCGTCTAGCGTCTTGAACAATACATAGCTTAGTATAATAGTTTCACCATGGTTTCACCATGTTTTTGGCACTGTGCATGCTACTATAAGACTGCAACCGCTGTCGGGCCAATATTATTAGCAATTATGTCATTGTGTCGGGTAAAATCTCATTACACACATTTTACAACTACATTTGGTATATAAAGCGAGATGGTGGGAAAGGCTTGCTTCAAAACTTGTCCACATAAAATGTTAAGAAGTCCGTGAAATATACCTTTAACTATTCTTATAGCCTACTCACTCACAGAGAAGTATATGAATATTACCGGCCACTTAAAACACATTACTAAGAATGCATTAAGTAGTATGACAAGACAGTTCCAGCTAAAAGGCGCGGCGCATAATTATGATCTAACAAGATCATAAACAACCTTAAAAATACACGCATTATTTAACATACTACCACTTAAAAAAGCTGCTTAATAATGTATGCCTATAGATTAAAACATAAAAATTACAAGTGAAAGAGAGTTCGGATTACCATTCAACCACCGAGCTGTACAAACTATAAACAACCCCGTGAAATGTACAACCATTCATCATGTTCATCGTCAGTTTCACCAAGATCATGCTAGATTCCATTGCAGTCAATGGCGGCGGACTCTCAGTAATGGAGGACTGGCAATGACAGTCAACGCTTATTCTTATTTACAATAAGGCGCGTGAAGTGCAGTTCTGAGATTAGAGCGATTAAGGTAGAAACAAGTTGACAAATATTTAATAAAAATGACTTGCGCATCAACAACACTTCGTAACTCCCAGTTAATAGACACACTTGTAACTTTCGTCACATACATACAACGCAACGCAAACGTTCACGTAACACGACACTGCACCGTGAACTATGTTGGATCAATCAAAGATCAACGCAGTAGAATGACTGCAAATTACGTCTAACGTGAGCGTTTACGCTTCATTTTTCGAGAAAAAAAATAAGTGTGTCTAACAACAAACGAGTGAAAAAACAAAAGAAACTGACATGCGCATGCAAATAGAACGGGCGGGGTATTATAGACCTATAGTACTAAAATCAATTTAGATTAAATAATGATATTGTTTGCTAAAATTTGGAAACCACGACAATGCCTGCAACAAAAGCAAGCACTGAGCATGACCAGAGGCAGAGTCCCACCCAGGACATTCGCTTGATAAAATTCATGTACCTGGGCATCCATGAGGCACCCCATTGCTGCAGCAAAATGTTAGTTAACTGAAGCTTAACTCAACATAATTATATCGTACATATTTATGTGTGTTGTATATACGATATTCGCAATCAAGTCAAAGAAGAGGGTATACTGGAATACATATCCAACTAATGATGCTCACAGCAAGCAGCAGATTCATTACAAACTTGTATTAAGACAAATAGTGATTACTGTAGAGCTGACCTCATTCTAAACCCACAACCCAAGTCGCGGCTATTATCTTGATGTTCAGCTCAATACATTGTATTCGCTTCGACGAAACGCGCGAATTATGAATATCGTTTATATGGCCTGTCAGATTCAACCAGTTCGAGTGCTGGAGAGTACTGTCTTTAATTCTTTTGGCAAATTAATCTAAGTTTAGTTACTGTTTGACTACGTTGGCAGCCGCTGGTTCCAACGACTCTCTGCGTTCCGGTATCGGTGACCCATGTGGGGAGGTGCGAGGAGTACCACGTGGTGAACTACGCGGCGACCGGTCTCTCATACCGTGTGACCGACTCCAACCATGTTTATCAGACGTACTTCCGTTTTCCTTATTCGCAGAACCGTTACCTACATGAGAGTCACCATTCGCTTCATGCGTTGTCTTTTCTTCACTACTTTGTTTGACTAAGTTGGCATCCGATGGTAATAACGACTCTCTGCGTGGCGAGGTGCCAGGAGAACCGTGTGGCGAGGTGCGAGGAGAACTACGTGGTGAACTACGCGGCGACCGGTCTCTCATACCGTCTTGCCGACGCCAACCATGGTTATCATTCGCAGAACCGTCTACTTGAGAGTCACCATTCGCTTCTTGCATTGTATTTTCTTCAGTTTGTCCGTAACTATACGCTTGCGAACTATCGAAATCCGACTTCTGGGCAAGTACTTCAGGAATGCTCCCTTCTTTAGCGTATTTGTTTAAGAAAGACAAGAGCTTTGGAAAGACGTCGAGGTGAGCATCCTTACCGATTATATTGTCCATGTGTCCATAACCGGGGCAGGATACGCGCTCATAGTGTCGACCAGGGTTTGCCTTCTTGCATCGCTCGTATGACATGTCAAGAGCCTTTGGATCGTTTACTCTGTTATAATCTCCACTGATGAACAATATGGGCAAGTTAAGGCGTCTCATATGGGTCAAGTATTGCTCAGACTTGAGATCTTCTTTGAAGTTAGGTATGTACTGAATCTTGTCATTAGCACTCACCAGGCGATTCTTCACGATGCATTTCGACAAGTGCTTTAACAGAGTCACGTTACAAAATCCAAATTGCTCATGCAAGTTGGTATGCGTGTCTTTACTCAAGTTTTCATGGTCATACAGCTGACCATACATGACGGTAACCCTGTGGCACACATGACTGTCACAATGCTCAGCAAAAGCCGTAGATGCATCAGCGACACTTTCGAAGAACTGATTCTTCAATTTGTCAGTCCATCTCGTTGCTTTGTCCGTGTACGCCGTGATACCGTGACCGGACAAAAGGAATGGTACCTTGATCCGCGATTTCTGTGTGGTAAATTGGAATGCTGTTTGAGAAGCTATCAGGCATCGGATCTTCCCTTCGAGATGACCTGAAAGTAGCGAGGCAAATACCACCGCAGATCCAGTGCATTGACCTAGCACCTGTACATCAGCACTTCCGGTGACCTCTATGATCTTGTCTATTAAGACAGGGATGTCGTACTTGGCGCTGTCATCCAACGTAGACTGAGATTTGTGGGACGGGAGTATGATTGAAGTACGCCAGTCTGCCAGCCATACATCAAACTCGTGTGAAACCAGGTATTCCACCAGGTTTGTCTCGATGGTGTCAATGACGAACTTTCTTGAAGACATGCCGGCGTCATGAACTAACATGACAGGCCCTTTGTTTCCACCTTTGTATCGAGTAAGCAACAGTGCTGTGTCGTCAGCAGCTGTTATTTGGTGCACTTCCGGTACCACGTCATTTAACTTGAGAGCGCGCTTTTCTCTCGGTGCTGCTTTAGGATCAAAGGCCGACTCAGACGATCCGTATATCCCATAGACCTCCCAGAGACATCCCGCGAAGAAATTGCCGAATTTAACCTTCCATTTGAGTCGTTGGACCACATTTGAAGCGTTGGTGACTTCCATTGTGCCAAGCTGCTTCATGAAGTCTCTAATCCTGATGTGAAGACGTCCTGTTCCAACTATTTCACCTGTTGCATCCTCACCTTCGTGTAACGAAACATTGAGCGTAGTCGTATCGCCCAGCCCTATCTCAAAGGCCGAATCTTTGCTCACGACTTTGATTCCCTTGAAATAGTACACATCGCCTTCGGTGCTTGAAAGCAACATACAATATGTCATCTCTCGCCTTTGTTGATTGCCTTCGTTCTTGCTAAACAGCGTAAATTGTCCTTTAGATACCGTAAAATGGGATGACGATAACTCAGGGATGCTGACAGTACCATGAATAGCCGCAGAGTGGCTGGGGTCCTTGGAGATCATGTGCTCTACATCTTGGGTCTCGATGGTAAGGATGAAATCAGTGTCTGTTGGCTTGTTACGGATGCTCATTTTACCGACCATTCGTTCAGTGAATTTGATGCCCAGTTTGTGACTTGTGAGATCTGTGTGTAGAATAAAAAGAAAACAGACATATTATTTAAGGAAATCGTAGATAAAGTGCCTGTGACGTGTAATAAATTTGATATTCCTAAACAGTAAGCCTCTCCCCTTCCATTCAATAATTACATGATATTAAGTGCAAGTCTGAGAAACAACAAATGCACATTATGCTTTTGTCTTCAGACCTTTATAATGGGCTGCCTAGGGACTCATGGTTTATACACCAGGGACGTTTTTGGGCTGTTGACAAGTGGTCCAACTCTGCAACCTGACATTCCTTCTTTCGTCAATCATCCACTCTTTCCTCACGTGATAGATATCAATGGTACATCTATAGTTATAGGGCGCGAGCTTTACAAAGTTTGATTTTTTGCCTTTCGTCCTTTTGCAAAGTTGTAAATTTATGCGCGCAGGTGTTTCTTCAAGAAAAAGAATAGCAGAAAGGGTGGAACATCATAACAAGGATCTTCCCCGTATTTGCAGCTCAATGTTGCCATTCAACTAATGTGCACACATGATGATAGTCAAATATATATATACAGTGCAATCATACGTTTAAACGCATCATTCGTTATGTTATTATGGCTACCATGCCGAGAACAAAATCAAAACGTGCAACACACACAGTTACATACCGATCTTTTTCTTGCTGTCATTGTCGATCTTCCATCCAAGCTGCTCCCCCATCAACCTCATGCATCGCTCCGCTGCCATAGCTATAGTCAATGTTGGATTTACTCCAAGGCACCTCGGCATCACGGAACCATCTGTGATATACAAGCCCGGCAGTAGCTCGTCCGTATCGCCCTTGAAGACTTGCCCCGCGTGGTTGACAACTCCATCTTTTCCACTCTCCGCCATTACGCATCCACCTAAAGGATGTACGGTGATGATGCCCTTGGTATCGCGTATTTTCGCCATGAGTCCACCCCAGAATGGATTAGATACAAACTGTCCTTTCAATCCCGTAGTAGCATGCGTCATTCCTGCCGTAGCTACTTTAAAGTTCTCCCCCTCACCTACTTTCGGGTAATCCACCCATACTCGTCCGTGTTTCTCGTCCAATTTGAGCTCGCCTGTCGCGTCATCGTTACTCATAGACAAGAACGCCAATGAGTTTTTCCAACCTTTTCCTGACAAATGTCTACCCAGTTCGCGCCAGTCATTCTCCCCCGGTGTCGTATCGGTCTTAGCCTCAACCCATCGTAACAAGAATTTGTAGATAATATCTACCGAACATGGCGGTGTGCCATCCTCTAGCAAATAACTTTCTACAAGATCTTTATCCAAACGATGCCGCATATCGATGATCTGGGTAATACACGGACCTGGACCTTTTCGGCTCTTTCTCACTTTATGGACTTCTTTCCCGGCAGGTCTGACTTTGTTTTCCCCGTTATAGCTGAACCCAACAGTGTCCCCGTTTGTTGTGAAGTGTTTTCCAATATTTGGGGGAAGATCTGCGAGACCCTTGTGTTGTGTCTGTAGCATTATGTTCGTTGACCCTAAAGCGCCGGCACCTAAGATAACTACTTTAGCTCGGACCACTCTTTCCCTAACCTCAAATGCTGTTTGGCCGTGGAGTATGTAATGGACACGCCAGGTATCAGTCTTCTCGTCACGGGTTAAGTATTTGACTTCCACCTGTGGTAAAACAATACAAAAACGTCGTCACAATTAGGCTCATTTGTTGCAGATTTCTGTATCCACAATTTTTCAAGGTTGGCCGCATCAGATTATACAGCCGGCTGCAGCATCGCGCATAATTACTGAGTACCTACTAACATTTCTGAACACATGGGTATCCAATAGTTGGGCATTGGGCGGGTGAATTGCAATGTCAATTAATAAATTATACAGGGTGTATCACAGTTTAGTAAACCGTTCGAAAATTACCTCCCAATTCAAAAGTATTAGGTATTTGGTCTACATGCTCTGTTTACAGATACATCGACATTTTGAACACCCGTGAGTGTAAAATTACTTGACTGTGACAATAAACAGGTACTTTGTGTTCATTTTTGTGAACCGAGCCATAAATGCAGTTGCGCAGAGGTCACTGTCTCGTGCTGAGCTACGTACTCTAGCTTTGGATACCAAAGGTCAATCATGGGTCATTTGAGGTCTCATCAGGTGAATACAAATCAAAAAGCTGAAAGATATGTTGCCAATATCCAAGTAGTTGAAAACATTCTGTAGGCCATACAGACAGGTAATAAAAGAGTTAAATGCAAAGTATCTCCAATTCCATTTAATCCGCGTGGGCCATGTAAACCTTGGTCAAGTAACCTTACACACCATTGGTGCACAATGGAAGCCAACCCAGGAAATTGATTCCGCACAATCTCTGCACAACTGTATTTTGCCCTCGAATCACAAAAATAGCATCATTATCCAAACCGTTTGTCACAGGCCAGTGATTGTTGGATTGACAGATGCTAAGATGTTGGTGTAACTTTAGTGTTTAAAGGATTTTGACCAAACACCTCATATTTTTAAATTCAGCTGTATTTTTTAACTGTTCACTTTATTTTGATACACTCTGTATAAACGTTCTTTAATGAAAATATGCAATACAGGAGTAATTTTGTTTCGCAAGCCTTCCTGTTCCAAGGAGATGTTGCTTGTGTGCAGGAAGTTTGTGAATCTAGCTGCAGTCAGCGAAAACATAAAGCTTAGACGAGCCTCACAAATCTGCAACCTTGAACAAACCCGAAGACAAATTGGAATTATGCCCAAGTATGAAATGAGCAAGATGACAAAGATGACAGCGGCACACTGCACATTCTTCTACTATAATATTATGTTCAGCGTAGCGCATTACCTTTAAATCAAAGGCTTTCTAAGCCAGTTTTCTTAATATGGTTAGGATTGCTACATATCATTTAAACCCTACTCTTCGTATATAATCAAGATGAGTTTCAAGAAACACAATTTCTGAACCAATCATCGTAATATTTCATGTCGAGTGGCAAAAGCCCTCGAATGCTATTAGTATTAGGCTAGAGTTTACGATAATGACCATGATATCTTTATAAGACAAAGCAATAGGCAAAAAACGAACCTCAGTGAACATCTTGGCTCCGTGTGCTTTGGCATCCGGTAGGTAGTTCATGTTGAGAGTGTTCTTTGCTCCTGTGTTACATCCACCACAACAGTTGCCACAATTGATGCATGCAGGTTGAGGAATACCCACGTGATTTTCTTCAGTGTTCTTGAAATTCACATACAATGGCACCCTAGTGTAATATAAAAGAGAAATAAGATGATAGAATTTGGGTTAAAAGAACTGTCGAGGAGTGTACTGCAGAGGTCCTGACGATATTTATTTAAGAGAATAAAGTTACAGATAAAGAATGTTAACAAATGTGTTTGGTAAATATATAGTAGGTTCTGAAGTAAACCAATACCTTTTCAGATTACCACCGACCTCGTGGTCTTCAATGTTGGCAATTTAACGTACCGTGGCCTCTATAGCAGCCATATTGGGTAACTCAAATCTTAATTGTAGCTAATTCTGAAGTAAAACAAGACTTACTTCTTCAGTATATTGTCGACCTCCAAGTCGTCTATGTCGGCAATCTGTCGTGTCCTGGCCTCAAACGCAGCCATCTTGGGTAACTCAAATCTTAGGTTTTACTAATTCTGAAGTAAAACAAGACTTACTTTTTCAGAATATTGTCCACCTCCAATGGCAATCTGTTGTGCCGCAGCCTCCATCGCAGTTATCTTGGGTAACTCAAACATAAGGTGTAGTCTAGCTAACTTCCTCAATATGGTCGAGCTCCAATTCTCCAATATTGGCAATCTGTCGTGACGTGGCAAAGCAGCCATCTTAGTTAACTTGGAGAAATTTAGGTTTGGCTAATTCTGAAGTAAAAAAATACTTACTTTTCAGTATATGTCGACCTCCAAGTCTTCGATATCGGCAATCTGTTGTGCCGCAGCCTCCATCGCAGCCATTTTGGGTATCTCAAATCTTAGTTCTATCTAATTCTGAAGTAAAACCAGACTTACTTTTTCAGTATATTGTTGACCTCCAAGTCTTCGATATCAGCAATCTGTTGTGCCGCAGCCTCCATAGCAGCCATCTTGGGTAACTTCTCCTGATTCATGTGAAAATCTGGATACACGACTGGTCTCAGCATGCGGTAGACACGACCACGGTCTAACGTTTTAATTTGATCTAGATCATCTTTAAATGCTTGTGGCCAGACCTGAAACAGTGAATACAAATCAACCTCAACCACATGCAAGAAAATAAAAAACAATGGCAAACAAGGGGCCTTAAGGAAGCACCATACTAAATCACGCTACGAATGGTGACAATTTGGGTAGCCCTTAAACACAACGGGTATTAAGACTACTTTGGGCTCACGTGAAAGTTGGAACTATGTTGTCTTACTTGGTGACATGTTATACATGGAATAATAGTTTAGAGCCTACACATGCATTTGAAAACACTAGTAATACGAATGTTGATACAACAGGGAAAGACTGCGGAAGAGCCAGAATAATTTGCGTTGCGATGCTTAAAAAGGAGTCAAAAACAGGGATTTAGATAAGTACCCTAACATTTGTTTGTTTTTGTTTACCATATTGGTCCGTTCCAGGCTCATCTAATGCAAAATCCTGGATAGCCGCTAGGCTAATTAAGATACACGCTGGTCTTTTAAAAACAAAGCAAGAAATTGCATTGACAAAGGAAGAAAATAGCAAGAGAAAGGAAGAAAGAGAAGGCCACTCAACTCTCAAACACCATGAACACTGTGTAAAAAAACGTATACAATGTTTCTCTTAGGCCTTACTTCGTGAGATAAGAAACTGGGAATTCTTATCTAATGCCCACTCTGTCCAACATGTCGATTGATCTGCAAGTGCAATTCTGTAGGTTGTCGACAAGCCTTCAAATCGGCCATTGAACATCGTGGTTTTAAACGTATTTCAATGGGGCTTATTTAGTTTAGTGCTCCCCACAAGAAGATGATATAAGTCTATGATATTATCTAGGGCCTATACTGACTTCTTCTGAAGGACGATGAACAAAATGAAAATAAAGAAACATGAAAACTGCAACTGTATACTACATTTTCTCTATCATCAATATCATCATCACGTATTACTGTATAGCGGGATATTTTCGCGGGGTTAATTTTTCGCGATTTTACTCATTCTGGACAATTTAGCGCGGTGTTA
>JAUMTS010097780.1:0-16459 GCA_032273385.1 Ophiopholis aculeata | reverse complement strand
GGCTTGCTCCTCCTCCTCTCGCCATTCTGGCATCAAGTGGCACATGCCACAGCTATCCTTAGTGGCATAATTTCCCCATGTGTAATTTCCCTTAGACCGTTAGACGTTACTGCCTGCATGAAGGCAAACAAACTTACCGAGAGGAATAACAGTGTGACATCTTTCAACTTCCAGGATAAATGCCTCTGTGAAAGGCAACAGGGACCTGTTGGAGTACATTGGCAGTTGTCCGTCACCACAAGCTGTTCTGATCTCATCACGGATCCTCTTCTGCGCATCAAGATCATCAATCAAGTGAAGAAGACACCAGGCTAGGGTATTTGACGACGTCTCAGTACCAGCAACGAACAAACCATCTATAAAGAACACCAATTTCTCTTCTGTA
Source organism: Ophiopholis aculeata (assembly GCA_032273385.1). NCBI lineage: Eukaryota > Metazoa > Echinodermata > Ophiuroidea > Amphilepidida > Ophiactidae > Ophiopholis > Ophiopholis aculeata. The sequence goes on along the minus strand of JAUMTS010097780.1, from coordinate 16,074 downwards.
AGGTGGACTGATTTTTCAGATTTTTGCTCCATTTCTTTCAGGTACAGGTCAATCAAATCTTTACAGTCGTCGGGATTTTCTGGCAAGCATTTCTTATGGTCATCAACGATTTTTCTTAGGTATGAGATAGTGCTTCGAAAGCATTCAGAGAGTTCTTTTACCGTTGATGAGTATAGCTTTTGTAGAAGTGGAATGCGTAACCACAGTGAACCAGATCCAATAATTTGCATGCGTTTGTCTATTGCGTTCAACACTTGGTGGAATTCTTGATCTTCGTAGCCAAAATGTTTCCCTAAGACGATAGAACATATCAAATTCGATGTAGCATTCATTAAGAGTGTTCTTGGGTCTAATGCTTTCCCTGATGATTGTCTTAATGCTTCACACAGAAGGGTAGCTTCTTCTGCCATCTGCTCGTCAAAGGAGCTTTTCCCGATTCCGAAACCCCGAAAAAATGAAAGTGAAAACCGACGATGGTGAGTCCAAGCTTCGCCCCCATGCTGCAGATCTGAAACGAAAATACAACTGCTTTTACATTATATATACATACCCTAGTATTATTCTGGTCAATACGGTTTTTATATCTAGTGCAAATCGACTGCAATTTGATTCATTTCATATTATTTCAATTCAATTCCAATTTAATGACATTGGTAAATGGATAACATTTAAACTCTTTTAGAAAGATATTTGATAGTTTTAATGAAAGCGCATGTTTTGAGAACACAATTTGGTTATTCTTCTCTTAAAGGTTGGTGTGAACCCAGTACTTTTAGGATTTTTTTTCAGTTTTAACTCTGCAACTGCTGATCTAAACCATATAAAAATACACATTTTTAGAATGTTTTAAGTTTTATGTTAAAGTTCCCCTACGTGCGACAGGTAATGCTGTCTAAATCATAAATGTCTCACCGACTTGTTTCTGACTCGAACCATAAAGGTAAACAAACATGACCGAAGTCCATTTAGCAAATAGGCACAAACCTCTAAACATGTAAGTAAAGGGTCACTTCAAGCTTCTTGATCGAGACCAAGTACCTAAATGTACCGAATCGCTACACACTAATAAATGGATACATTTATACCAAATTTGTTTAAATCAAAAACTACTAAACCTCATACACAGTATAAAAAAGGCGATATGGCGTATAGTTTAAATCAAATGTATGCATGTCACATTTCTGCAGAAACTGAATTTTAATTAGAACACATTGGTTTCTAACAAAAAAAAAATAGTAATTCCCTAACTTGAATAACAAACCGCAAGGCAAATTTTCAATACTCTTTGATTTCCTTTTTTTCGGAAAGCATGCAACCATCGAGCTACTCTCGATAGAGCTGGAGCAACCCATTATCCCCAATCACTTGCGCTCGAGACAATTTTATTCATAGAACACAATTTTCATTATTGAGAGTATTAACCCTAGCCGGGTTCACCCTTGTGACTTACATCACGGTAACAGCCAATCAGATCAGTCCAAGACAGCCCCGGGGAATGCTCCAGTCTGATTTTGGTAGGGCCATCCCACTAAAATTTTGGAAGTTGGTCCATTTTATGCCAAATTATGCCAACATTTTTACCAATCATGATGATACCATAGGCCAGAAGGTTGAACAAAATTTACTTTGAATTTCGAATTTTTTTCCCAACGTTTTCAATTTTTTTGCTACTTTAAAGCCTATGTGATAGATTGTTGAATAACTTTAAAATCATGATCCATTTTTGTGCATTGGGAAAAAGCCCATTCTTCAACGGTACCAGAAGACTGAAAATGAGGACCATTTCAGTGGCATGCGCCCGACCATATGAAGGTGAGTACCCCTGCCCCAAGCAAGACAACCTACATCTGGTATTGACCAAACTATATAAATAGTAGGCATATAACAATTAAAACGCATACTATAACGTGACACCCGAATAATTAAATTCAAGTATTCAACTCCTAGAATTCAATCAACTCAGTCGAGCTCTAAGATTCAGCAAAAAAAGTATGGCTAAAATGGAAATCTCATCATGGTCATACCAAATTCTCCACATTGACAGTTTACAGACTCTTCTGATTTGTCTGATCATATTTGGTTCTCTTTCTTGTTACGCCATGAAATCAAACAAAACATCACTGCCTGGTCCTTTTTGCTGGCCTATCATCCGCAATATGCCGACAATGATCATCAGTAGTTTATACTACAAAGAACAAGGGCATGAGTTGATGACGAGATTGAACAAGAAATACGGGAAGATTTTTACTCTTGATATTGGGATCGGTGGAAGTAATAGTCTGGTCGTCTTGAATGATGTGAAGCTGATCAAGGAAGCCTTTCAGAGACCAGAATTGAGTTACAGACCTCCTTTAGATCAAAAAGCTGATGGACCAATGGGGGACATTATTAGAGGTCGAGGTAGGTTTTGTTCAAATCCATAACTAACAGTATAAGGCAATTCCACGGTTACTCACGTTACGGTCAAAAAGGTGGTTTTGTGGTTTGGGACACTTTTCTTGGAAACGCCCATAAGCATCAAGATCATTTGCTTGCTTTTTTAATAAAAAAATTGTTTCCATCAGTACCACGCTTATAACATAAAAAATGTCACATTTCAGGTTTTCGCCTTAAGTCTTTCTTTTTTTCAGCAGCTGTTTCATGTAAAAAAAAAGTATGTGTTAATGTCACTGTTCATGTATTTTTTTTAAATAGTTATTTCAGGGTTTTTAAACATTATTGAGTGGGATATGTGAGAAAAGACGTGAAACGTATGAGATGTTCGATCCGTGCACATTTCTCATTGACTTACAGCAATAGAAGTCTCCACGATACATTCTGATTCATTACTTTAAGGTTGGTGTAAACCCGTTATTTTTGGGAAAGGGTTTCAGCTATCTCTGCAACCACTGATCTAAACAAAATATCCACAAATAGTGGGTTTACACCAACCTTAAATTGTAGTAATCTGTCATTTACCTTTCTTTTGAAGCCTTGTTGATAATACATTTGGTAACTTAGATGACAGAAGTACTTTCTAACTATATACTTTTTATAAAAGTTTGTTATGCCTGAATCTGTCATGGTAATAATAATGCGGTACATTAATGGCGTACTTTTCTAGATTAGGAAACGAATTTGTGAAACACTCACTCTTCAGTACAAGTGACAAAAAAACACTCAAGAAATAGCAAAGAACCCTTCTCAAGGAGTAAAATTTTATTAACATTGTCTTAACTCTTGTGGCAAATATTTGGAGAGATCTAATTGAGTGGTTTAATTATTATGATTATCACTCTTGTCGGTCTTCCTGGAAAAAGTGAGCTTCAGTCGTCTTAGAGAGTAAAAGGAAAGTACCAAGATGGCAGAGACTTCATATTTTATTAGTTTAGGTCAAAAATTATCCAATCATTTGCAAGTCAAATTTGTGATCATTTGCAAGATCTTTGCCTTTGTCCATTAATTGTGTGCGGTCTTTCACCCCTTATTTCCTATGTATTTGTTTATTTGTCATTTGTTGTTCTGGGTACACGTTTAATTTACTCTCAAGATGTTTTCCTCTTCCTTTTATCATTCTTATGTTTTGTGTGAGGGTCTTTCACCCCTTATTTTTGCTTTGTATATTAAAAACATATTGATTCTCTGTTAATAGCGTGCCTAATGTGCTGTTCTGATTACACACTCGCTGTAAAAGTGTGTTGCCTTCTAATGTGTTCTGTTATGAAGAGTAATGGGTTAGGGTTCTGATCATTGCTACCCCCATGTATAAATAAATAGTATTGATTTGCTGTAAATAGCGTGAATAATGTGTTATTCTGAGTATATATTTAATGTTGCCCCCTTCTCGTAGCTTCTACAATGTATTGTGTAACTGAGGAATAAGTCTTTTCTATGCTCCTTTGTAAAAAAAAAATATATTTATATTGATTCGCTGTTGGTCTGGGTACACACTCGCTGTTTATCTTGGCCCCTTCCCCAATGTGTTGCGTAAGAAGGAGTCCATATTACAAATGCTCCCCTTTGTACAAATGTTGTATAAATAAACATATCGATTCGATGTAAATAGCATGTATAATGTGTTGTTCTGGGTATGTTTTCTGGTTGTGGTGCATTCCCATTCAAATGTCAAAATAAAATATCCTGTATTGATGACTCTATTGATAGCCCAAATCACGAAACAATTATGTGACGTTATTAATAACATCACCGAAAAACACGTGATGGATATATTTTGGATTGGGTTTGTTATAACTTGTAGTATTACCTTATTCTTTTGGAACTTATCCAGCAGTTATGAACAAGAATCCCGCGCCTTAATAGGTTATTTGAGGTTATAATTCCTGAAGTCTATTGTTAATCGGATATTGTCATACAATTTAAAAATATATAATAATAGACTTTGAAAAGTATTAAATTTACTCGTGTACATTTACCTTCGCAACCACATAATTGGTGCGAAAGTGCAATCGAATTTGAAAATGTGTTTTTATCAAATGTATTTTTGGGCAAAAATACTGCTAACGTCATTCCTTTCTGTTCTCTTTTAATCAAACAAAAATGTTCCAATATTTAGGAAAGTCCTTTATATATAATTCATTATTAATTAATGTAAAAAATGTATAGTTCGTGGGAACAATCAGGGAGTCACTGCTTTTCAATGATCCACACTTCTAAAACAATTGCAGTTATATTTCAAACGTGCCCACAATCTATATTTTCTTTTGATGAATTTGATCGTGCGTCATGAAAAAAGGTAAATTTAGTAAATATTGGGAAAAATTAACGTCATCCGTACTTGACCTTATAAGACTGCGTCATGAAAATCTAAAATATTGAATGTTGATTAGAAGTCGGTAAAACTGAGAAAAAAGTATTGCTTTCTTGTAGTTCCTTTTTTGTTTTATAATTCGTAACCTCAAATCAAAGATTTAAAATTATTGGTCGAATCTTGTTACATTCTGATAAACAAGCCGTAAACAGATTTCAATCTAATAATATACAATCATTGTCTTGGTTGCTAAAAACATGAATGAGAATAATAGTATTCTGGACCTTCTCCAAGCATTGATTTTAAAAATGGATCAAAAATATAGATCGAATGTGGTCCTCCTCCCAATATATGGTTTTGTTCCTCAATGACTATAATAATAGGCACACGATTTGTTTATGGATTTTCAACAAGTTTCTTGAAACGCCAGCCATGTGATTCGGCAACTCAATAATGATATAACTCGGGATGGACAGAAATACATTGCTTTGAATCTTTGCCTAGGGCTATTCAAAGTTATGAAATGTTAAAATTAAAAAGGAGTTTCTCAAAACTTAAGCAATGTGACTCATTATTATACAAAAATACTCAGAAATTGCATCAGACGATATAAGATACATACATATATATTTATTTAATGCAGCCATACATATGAAACATTAACTTTTTCAAAGTTGATCAACTATATTAACACAAATTCATATTATTAGATAATGAAATATTGCAAAGCTGTTGTTTTTTGCGTAACTATTTAATTATAAGGAACCGATACACTAAAATGTAGAAGCATACTTTAATAATTTATACATGTTTTTAGTATTTGTCGAATGAACCTTCAGATTCTGACATGTTATTAGATAAAACATGTGCGTCTTCTAAACTAAACCATTTCTAAAACTATTTCTAAATTGACTATGCTAATTAAAAAGAGTTCTGAAATAGGAACTCTTCTGTCAAATATGAAATTGCACAATAATTATTAATTTTAATTTTTACAAGTCCTTTTAATTCTTTGTTTTTGTACTTTCAGTTTTACAGTATTTTAGGAGCTGAACTTCTGTACACCTGAATCGGGTGATAATTCAAAAAATGATCAAATGTAACATAATTTTGAATTTTCAACCTATGTTTGCAAAATTAATGTAGAAATTGGTTTAACTTTAAAACTTATGATATCATAAATTGTTTAAAATATATATTTTATTAGTTTATAGTCGACTTGGTCGCTGTCTATTTTTTAGCCAAAATTAAGGTGAACTTTATGAATTTTTAAAACTTTAAATTTGGCAATGTGTAACTATAGCCGATAACAATAGGCTGGATATAACATATTTTAATTGTGTAGTTGAACAAAATCACAATTTTCTTCAAATTCTTTCCAAAGTTCAGTACAATTTAAAACTACTCCACTGCAGTCAGTGAACATGTACAACTGGGCTTGCGAATCTGCTGCTGGATTGAAGATGGCTCTTTTGTGCAGCCATTTGCCAAAGTTCAGAAGTTGTACGTTTTTCATTTAGTTCAGTAATGACTTTTCGTAATTGTCCACCTGTTGACCGAGCCTGTGCTCTTTGTTGCAATCTGGTGTGATATTCTGGACCTCCTGCCTGCTGCACAAGTTGCTGCTTTCTTTTGGATACTCTTTCCTGGATCTCTGCTTCAACATCTTTGACAATGTCAGCGTCAGTTCTTGTGCAGGTCACAATAGATGTGTCATTATTGGTGTTCTTCTTACACAATTTGGCACAGTTTTTCACCGATTTGCTCTTTACTGAAGATATATCTTCTGTTGAAGAAGACATTGTGCATTCTGAGATACTGTCTGAATTTGAAATTGAAAGTCCAGGAAAAGTAACATTAACATTGTTGTTCATTGATAAAGATCTAGAGTTGTCTCTGAAGTCCACATATTCAGTTAACTCAATATGTCCATGTCTTTGTAGATTTGCTGCTGATGTTTTACCACCAGTCTCACTGTGTCTTCTGTAAGATATTTCTCCGGAAGATTGAATTTCATCACCCTGTAAAAAGATAAAAATGCGAAATATTCATAAGCATGATGTCGATAAATGACAGTTAAGATTGAATTTAAACAATCAAACAATATACTTTGCACAATTACTTACCATTTTGTGATATTTTCAGAAGGGAACTAGAGAAGTGTTTCTGTGATCGTGATTATGATAATGATAATGATAATAAATATAATTATATATATGTGTGTATGAAAAATTTATGTTCATTTGAAAATGCCTTTTTAGGTATATCTGTAACTGCATAATGACAGAGTATGCAATGAATGAGTATAAATGATAATTACCTTATTAGTGTCCCAAGCTTGCCGTGGCTGTGTGAGTCTGCATCTCTGAGGAAGTAGGCAGCTCTTCTCACTTGTGGCACATTCAGTCTTCCCTGTAAAGCATGAGCTGGAGTCGTCGCTAAGATGAGAGATGGCTTCTGACCTTTGATGCACCAAGTCTGATACAATGTTTCTATTGGTTCCTAGATCAGATGCCAACGACAGTTTCCTCTGACTACTTGGTGATGAACAAATTGACGAAGTTGGAGAGCTTGGTCTCGATCCATTAGTGTAAAGTTTATTCGAAGAATTGTGAAAATCAACTTTCAAGGAAAGCTTCCGACGACTAAGTCCGGGAGAAGAACATGCTGACGAATCACTTGCTATGGAAAGTCTTCGACGACTAACTCCTGGAGAGGAACAAACTGATGAAGCTGGTGAACTTGAATCCACTGCCAAGGAAAACTTTCGACGAGTAAGTCCGGGAGAAGAACAAACTGATGATGCTGGTGAACTAGATCTTGAACTGCTCATGCTCAATGCTGGGCTTGATGTTCTCCTCGGAGGCTGAAGAGTGTTTCGTGAGAGGTTTGATGGAAAAGGGTCCGAAAGAGATTTTGATAAAAGCTTTTTTGCGGAAGGAGGCGATGGTCTGAATTTTTCTGGGAGACTTCTGCTCAGTTGGGGTGAAAGTCTTCTGCCAAACCGTGACTGGCTAGGGCTTGAAAGCAGAGTTCCAGTTGCACCACATTTTTCAACATCAATGTCGGGTATTTTCAAAGAGTCAGAAGCTTTTTTAACTTGTGCAGAGCCAATGTTATTCTTAGCTCCAAGTTCATTCGTGCGATTGTTGATATCATTTATAGAGGTTGCATTCATTGGCAAACAGAATCCAGATGCACGTCTCAAGCGACGATGACTTCGTGTATTTGTTGTAGTTTCAACCTCATGGGGCACGGTATTGTCCATTTTAGCGCCAACTGCCTTCTTTTTAGCAAAGTCAACACACAATCTGGCACTTATTGCAGCTTTCTTCCATCGACTGCTTGCTGTCGAAGTTTGCTTTCCATCTCCATTTTCATTCTCCCATGCTGTTTTATTTTCACGTTCAAATCGCGGAGATTCTGTCAACTCAATGTCCAAACCGATGCAACTTGCTTTCTCCTCGTTTGCATCAGAAAGAAATACTTCATCTTCCACAGAATCTATAGAGCTTCTGACCGATTCTGCCTCCGGACTAGCGAACATAGCTATTTTTGGTCGTTTAAAATTTGCCAAGTCTCTTTTGAGAGCTTCTTCCATCGCTGCCCTGGCTTGCTTGGGTAAATCTATCCACCTTCTGTTATCCATGTTTGTGAAATTGTGTTTCTATCTTTGGCGGAACAATATTGACGTGTGTATCACTCGACTGCTAAAACTCATCTATCGCATTCGATTATATTTCTCTCAAGTTTCTGCTGTTGCATCACACACTAGATAAAACTGGTTCCACTTGCTGCTATTTTTAGCTCTACAGTCAACACCTTGTGCCAAGATGTATAATACAAAGAGTTTACAAAAGAGTTAATATAAGTTTGAAATCATCTGCAAAATTTTCTTGACAATATTCTCTCGTTGATGTTGCTTTGTGTGTACCAATTAATGTTATGAAAGAAAATGTGTTTGCAGCTTACTTATAAACACCTATCTATTGTTTTGATCTATTCTGGGTAATTCCATTTTTCCAATCATAATTAATTTTGATTGACATAAAGTGACCAAGCCATGACACTCCTTTAACTTTATTCTTGGTTACATGATCAATTTGTACCGATCGTTTCCCAATTTACATTGATTAGATTCTCTGTCACTGACTTCGTTGAGGAAGAGAACACTTTATTTTTCAATAATATTGATCGTTGAATGTTAGTGATCCAATTCATGTGCGTAAGTTTTAAAAACTAATGAAATAGCTCCCTTGGAATATCGTTTCGATGCATGTTGAAAACTTCCAAACACTCTTGTAAGCATCAAAGTCATTTGAGAATCTTAAAAGTTTCTAAACTCTTGCATAAACATGATAAACATCATAAAAGACCTAAATGTACATTTTCTTGTTATTTGTAAAACTAGCTCTCGATTTCTTATTTGTGTCTTGTTTATTTGTGTCTATTTTTGTTTCTTCACAAAGACTTTGGGTATTGCCAATCATCCAAGAACTTGTTTTGTGAGACATGAAATTTAAGAAAGTTATGAGACACCGTGTATATCAGACATGTTTTCTTTTTTTGCAACATCGTATTATGACATTTTCCCTTACTTAGTATTGTAATCCGTGGGTGCCATCAGCCTCACGTTTTTGACGGCATCCACATCTCTAATTCCTGTTTTTGTATGTTCCAATTAAATTGCTGTTGAGATGAAACAAATAAACTTGAAATTAACATCATATAGTCCAAGAGGCAGGAAAACTTGTCAATTTCTATAGGAATATATTCTGTGACAATCAAACCTTGCACCATAAAAGGTAGCGAATAACATATTTTACCCGGCCATATAGATTTAGCTCCATTATGCACAAATTTACCTATATACGATTTAATATATACCTTCTTACTCATCCACTTCCGTCATATTCATCACCTGCCTACCCTATGACATTTGTTTTTTGCAGTGACACCGTTTTTTCTTCAGCATAACCATCGAGATACTATGAGATTTTAGTATCTCGATGGCATAACCAAGAGATTGGTGCAAATATTACGATAATTTTCAACATTCAGCCTCGCACCAGGCCGTAAGTGACGTAAGGGAGAGAGCGGGAGACACATTGGGAGACACGTGTATCCAGAAAGAGATCTATTTTGTCTTTCTGATCATATATTATCAGGATTATATTATCAGAAATAATGGTTAATCTGTTTATGGTTGACAATTACGAAGGTCAGCCACATATGAGAGCTTATTATGAGGTCCACTGCAGTCTTGACAGTTAAGCCTAAGAAGAGTTAAAGAACACCAGTAAAACAAGCAAGAACATTTTCATTGTATATATACAGGAATAACGACCCTTGGATATAGCTTAAATAATGTTTTCACGTTTTTCAAGCGATTATTCATACAAGTGACTCAGGCCGCAGTAGTTTAATGCTTTTCACAGTGATAATTTGTGATGACAATATACTCGCAGACGGCAGCTATTTCAACCAAATCAATGCCTAACCCCCGGCCTAACCAGTACCCCCAAATTGGTTAGGGCTGTACCTAGCAATGACCAGCCAATCGTAACTAGATGTACCAAGAATATCCAGGTCTGAAAGTAAAAGATTTTTAACCAAATTTCCCATGTAAACAGGAAGATTTTAGTTCTTGACACAATTGTGGGTTTGGAATCAAAGTATAGTAGTAGTTTCCGGTGGATTTTTGTTGTTTATTTTCTTCCGGAGCAATGCAACTTTATTTTCCAAGTACAAAGCATTATAGTTATACCAGGAAAGCTGACCAACTTTCCTGGTTGTACCAATACCACAGAAAGCCTATCTCATCTGGCAGAAATGCCTCTGTACATGGTTTTAGAGGCTTGTGTCTGCTGTTTCTTAGTGACTTTGGCCTCCTGAATCCAATGCCGAATGATGCAAGAATGTACCTGTTGAGCGTTTTGAGATTTGGGTAAAACTATAATTTGTGGTAAAAAAATGTTGCAAAGCTGTTGTGAAACTTTTACTGTTCATTTTTTGTTTCATGTTAACAAATTCACATTCAACATTCAACATGATGGAAATAAATACCCATTTTGCACCTCTTATTTTCGGGCAAAATAAGTATCTAAAAAAATAATACTTTGAATTTTACTTGAACATTAAGCATGTTAACAATTTTTTTCTTCAGATTTTGGTCCATTTGAGTTTCCTATAGAATGTCAAGATGGTAAAATCTATTACCAGCTAAGAATTATGTGATTATTACAAATTTGTCGTCTTTATAGTATTTTTGGTAAAAATATAATGTTTTCTTTGAAGAAGTACAAGGAACTTGTTTTTTCTTAAAGTATGCTGCGTTAGACCTCTTGATTCCTATTCAAACAGATAATCACACAACTGTCGAGGATAGTACGATTATTACTGAAATATCATAATATTGGTTTGTTAGGGCAAAAGTGTATTGAGTTAATAAGGGGTATTTAGCAATATTGTAGCTGGTTTTCTGGTGATTTTAAGTACATGCATTAAAAAAAAAAACCGCCTAAAACAGCAGAAAAATCATTTATATGGCCTGAATTAAAGAAAATGTAATACATTTCTACTATTTTGAACAAACGTATTAAATATAACCCTTTAAGCCTAAAGCTGCATGTTATCAACATATTCTATTTTGCATCAAGCAGAATTAGATTAAGAATATTAGCCTAAATAAGGAATAACCAAATATCAGTTGGTAAAACTTAACAAAAAATATCAAATATAAGTTTTAATAGAAATACCTGAATTGTATGACTTAAGCTCAAATTTTGAAACAATTCTTAAATTGTAGTATTTTATCATCTGGAATAGAGTAACTGACGTCAACGTCATCAACGAAATAACAAACTACTATCTGCATTCCCCTTGCAACACAATAAATTGATTTTTTAACAAAAATATTCACAAAGTGACATTTTGCCCCAAATCAAAACGTATTTTGCATCTACATCTTTCAATTGGTTGCATTGAGATTCAGAAGGTCACTATTAGCCATGAAGAGCGAAAACATTTCTATTTTGACCAAACAATACATTTTTACTAAAATCTTGAAACGCTCAACAGTAACATATTTGTATTATAGATATTTGAATTCTGCACATGTTTTTAATCTAGAAAAAGATATCATGCAGCCCTTAAAACAACATAAGACCTAAACTAAAATGGGAAATTTCTACCAGAATGCAGGGCGCATATGGAGCTACACTCGGCACCCACTATTTGACATGTTGCTTGATAGTTTAGAGTTATGATAATTCTTAATCTATTATATTTCATAAAGACATTTAAGAAATATTGAAGCGCTCCTTTGTGAGCAGCCTTAAAAGTAGAGAGGTAATAAATGTTTCTAGCAGATTCCGTTTCTCATAATATATGTCTGAATGTAACGCTTCTCTTCATACCCAATTAGCCCTGATATTTGAACGATAGTAAATGTTACTTGTTGTTTTAAGCGAATGCCGTTGTTTACACGAAAGCACAAAATGAAATCGGTTTCAGGTCGTGCTGTCTTTTAAGTCATTTTGAGTAATACATTTTGAGTAATAAATTCTTTAACTGCGTAGGTAAAGCATTCTTGGTAAATTAAATTTAGAACAACATTTATTGGGCGTTAATACCCCCTACACACATATTAAAACAAAGTAGTAAACAAGCCAACTGATACAAGAAGACCACTAATTAAATCGTTCATTCTGCAGACAGATAGACCCTAAAAAGGGCTATTAGTTTTTAGTCACAAATGTAGTCACACAGTTATCTATATATAGGTATTTCGGGCGAAAACTTGATTAGACTAAGATTTACTTTTGTATCCTGATTTATTTTGTTATTATTGCAACCTCCTGGGATACCAGAAATACGTAATGTATTAGATTGCGGAATGATTTTAATTACGGCCGTAGGTAAACACCTTTCAGTAAACAAACACACTCCATAAAAGGAAAAATAAACCATGTGATGCTATTATTCTGCCAACATTTTTGGGAAAGAGACAGATAAAGATTATATCTGTTTACCAAAAATGAATTCTGCAGATATGAACACAAAATATCCCAAGGAACATTCTGGGACATCTCGATTAGACCACAATTTATTCAATTTATCTTATTTTTATACAACGTCCTTGGGATAATAATCAAATACCAACAAGTAATCATGGCCCAAGTATGTTATTCTTCAAATTATATTCAACCTTTATGCTTCGTTTTTGTACTTGCTGATCGATTCATTGTTGGTAATCTTAACAAAAATAAGGAAATTGTACGATTGCAGACGAAACTGTGGAAGCTTAGTTCACACATATATACTATCTAAACTATTATAAATATCAGTTCTGTCTGTCAGGCTATGGGCTCAAAAAAGCTTTGCGGTACGGAGCTTAAATTTAGTAGGGGATGGTGACCATCACCTGAGGGGACATGTCGGGTTTTCCAAAAACAAAACCATGCACTAGTTTTATACAATTGCATGTTTAACACTCACACAGTGCGTCACATTAAACATTCTTGTGTTATTCGAAAAACATACACAATTTAGTCGTGCATAAAATTAAGCAATGTACCTTGCTTTTTTACTTGAGAAATTGAACAAAATTGTATGCCCTTTTGCTGCTGTAGTTGTTTACCGAAGATCTCATGAACAGAACAATAGAGTTGTCTATGGAGTAATGGTATTACCTTAATAAAACCCAACTCCATATACTCACATACGCAAACTCAGAATCAACTGATTTTTTAAAAAAAATTATCTGTTTGTGAATATTTACTATTATATGTCTTGAAAAAACGTTTGCTACATTGTAGAATGTGTCTTATTATTTAATTTTGTTTTCAAATTTGTAAAACGTGTATAATTTAAAAAAGTAGTAATATGGAAGAAACAGTACAGTGTACACTTTAAGCTCCAACTAGCACTGTTGAGAAAACTCCATTTACCTTTGTATATAGTTGAAACAGAAGCTAACTAAGTAATGCTTTATAACCTACAGCAACAAAAATCAAAACATGGGAGGACACAGTAATTACTCAACTATATAACATAGGCTAAAAAACAGGAAATGTTATTTTTACTGTAATCAGTGAAGGGAATTTTCCGAAACTTGTTTCGTTCGATAGGTGAACGTTGTGAAAGGAGATTAATTTAAATTATCTATTTAGGTTTATCATTGAAAATACTTTATAGTCATGAAAACCTTAGTTATTAAATGAATTGGATTGTTTTGACAAACTGAGAAAATCCATAATAAAAAAAAGCTATGGCCTATTTTTACTGACATTACAGGTTATGACCAGATTTAAGATAACAAACAAGGGAACATGTAGCTCAATTGCGATGGACAATTTAGCTGCAAAAAATCAAGCCCGAGAGAGGCGTTTCCTTAGTTAACTTCTACTCTAAATCCAAAAAAAGATCAGAAGTTGGACAAATTATGTCATAGAGCTAGTTAACCGAATGATGCAATTCTTTTGTTTGGAATAGGCAGCTGTAATAAGGATGGATTAATATGATGAACTTTTAAAAATAGTCCGAACTTTTCAAATATCTAGTATGACTTGGTTTCTGTTCAGTTAACACAATTAAGCGTTAATATGTTTTATGAATGGGTTGTTAAGGGGGAAAAATGATAAATATTACTCGATTTTGCATGTCTCATTGTTAGGTACATATAAATTTGTTATTGTTCTTATTCTTATTATTTTTCTTATTTGTTTTATTTTGATTATTATTATTATCCTCATTATAATTGTATTTTTTTTTTGCGGATAAATATCATTGGGGAATCATTTCATGACAAACTTTTGTAAGCAAAAACTATACAAGACATAACTATATTACTAAATATATATTAAAAATACTCATTTGAATATTGATCTTATATAGTAATAATAATGTAAAATCGTTAATCGTAAAATTTGTTTATTTAAATGACATAGTTGTATGCGTTGCCACGGTGCTGGATATATATAATACTTGTTTAGACACGATACCACCACCTTTATTGTTTAGCACAATAATATATTGGTACACCTTTGATCAAGGCTGGCTTTTGAAATACGCTGATTCATATAAGAAAGGGAGTTGCTTTTGATATAGGGTGCTGGTACACACCAATGATTTTCTGGCTTTCCATACCTCTTTATTGACTCAGTTTTTTACACCTAATCCCACCGCTTCCTTATTCTATCTGTTATGCTTATGCGTTTTCCTTGCTCCCTTTTCCTCCATTATATTATACCAGAAATGATGTGGTTATTAATACTCCTCTTTCTTACAGCTACCAAAGCTTGCCCATGATAGTTGATTGCTATATTTGTCTTGTGGTACAGAAAGGCTGTGACGTTTTGAAACCTAGGATTTTTAATTATACAATTTTTGTCTTTCAATCTTTTGTGTCCCCCATTGTGGGTTGAATCACATGATCCCGCTTTTATCCTAATATAATTGATATTATATTAAAACGTCTTGCATGCTTTCACGACTAAGAAAATTGTTGATTTGACAATATATGTTGGCTCAAAAAGGATTGTACATACGTATGGTATGAAGTTGTTCATTTAGACAGTTATATATCAACGAAAACTAGCCACAATATCACATCCTACATCCTTTGAATCAGTGCAGTTTACACTTGAATATTAGGTGAAAAGAGGTACGTGATGCTTTCTACTGTTCAGGGGTTTATTCCGTTATTTGTTCGTGCAGTATAATCGGTAGTAAGGTGATCATTATCATACATGTTTGTTTATAAACTATAACAAACAAGACGATTAAAGGTGCAATCAGCCATTCTGCGGAGAGACTCAACAGAAAATCGAAACTACCACTCGTTTGAATTTGTTTTGGTAGCAAAGCCATTAAAACAACATAAAACGACCAAAGTAGAGTTGCATAGACAAGATTATTGTGACAGAGGGCAATGTGGCGTGTTGGTGCAAGATTACCTGTGTTTAAACGAAAATAGAAAGAAAGTAAGTAAGTAAGTACTCGATCTCGAGTGGCCCGAAATCTTGTTGCAAATTAGTCATTTATTAGATTGAGTAATGCATTGTGTACTTACGTTGATACATGCTCTTGGTTATTTAACAGTTTGGAAATTGGTTATTAATTTTATACTCCCACGCACACACACCCACCTACACCCCCCCACACACATATAATCGGAAGAAAAGAGCAACATATACATGCTTACCACTAATACTTTATATTCTCAGTTTACCGCACCTTTTGAGTAGGCTGAATACCCGTAGCCTCTGGATGTCACCGTTAACAGGTTTGATATATCTACCACCTCAAGCGTATTATTACCAGTT
>JAUMTS010097669.1:0-10375 GCA_032273385.1 Ophiopholis aculeata | reverse complement strand
TAATATTTCATAACGCAAACAAGCCTTAATAATACTTTGTTGAATTAAAGGGAGGAAAATTGGATAACAAATATACACCGTTTTCCTTTTTATATACAGGTTCAAACATTTTTGAATTGTTTTCATTTAGAAATATTGAAGCATATATCTAAGCTTCTGGTATCTTCAATTTTTTCTTCAGAAAATGAATATTTCAGAAATATTGAAGCATATTTAAGATAATGTGAAGGCCTGAAATCAGCACTAATTGCAAAAGATAACCCTTAAGATTGATGATGTGTCAACAGAATTTATATTTAGGATGCGGTTGCAATAATAAATACAAGGTGAACCAAGTAATCGTCTACGGAGTAAACAATCTACGTCGATTTTAATTTCAATATTTTGCGGAAATGAGTGATAACCAAGCATACCTCTTTCAGAGCTATTTTTAAAATACCAGTTTGACTAGAAAGTAATTTCAAAAAGGTTCAAAATTATCTTGCGTACGCCTTAGTTTTATCGGTACGGTCTACTCCCACAACAGAAGTGGATACATTTCCTGTGATGCACCCTGAATTACGCTTTTGGTATTCTGACACAACCGTGGAAAAATTTAGTGTGATGCGCCCTTAACTCACGCCTTGTCACCATTATGACACCTCACTGACACCAATAAAGTACAACCTGAAAGCCTGGTAGCGAATTTGTCCTGTGACTTTGTATACACAACCCTCTGGCCTACTGGCTTTTGACCTTTTATTATATGATGGCAAAACGTCAGTCGAGCCCTACAGAATATTTTTTTGTTTTTACGGAACGTGAAATCCTTTTCCTCCTAACCTGCCAGAGCAATAGTTGCTCAAAATCTTCAATGCTGCCCTTTAGCTACAATCACTCAATGACCATTAAATTACATAAATGACATTTGGAAAACCTTCTTCTCTCTTCTAACATAACTCAAATTGCCACTATATTTTATTTTAATTTGATGATGGCTTTCACCATTAATTATTGAGACCACCATTAAAGAAAGCGCTGATTTCTTTATCAGTATAAGGTGAATAGGAACATCTGATTAAATAAATTCCTCTTAATTTCAATCCAGTACCCTGTATGTTATCTCTCAGTTTCAACAAACGAAGCAAACACGAACTAGTACGACACAAAAAATGAGCTTGATCGCCAGTGGCCACGAATATTGAGACCTTCATTTCCGGGCTCTAGATATCTTATTGTATCAAATTTGTATTTTATTAGCACAGGCTTCATGATAAGGTGGCAGAACAAAATACATCAGTCTTCTTTAATCTGATAAAAATATATAGCCTATAGATAACTTGCAGTATGCAAAGGAAATAATTGGCCGATAAACAGATTGTATGCTCTTACTTGAATGGCAAAATTTGCCTTATCAAGAAATGTTAATTGTTTTCAATAACCATCGGCACCATTATCACACATCTCACCACCACCAATAAAGTACAACCTCCAGCCGGTAGGGATTTGTGCTGTTATTTTGTGTACATAACCCTCTGGCCTAGTGACTTGTGACCTTTTATTATCTGATGGCAAACCGGCAGTCGGACCCTACGGATTATTATTATTTTACAGAACGTGAAATCTTTTTCCTCATAACCTGCAAGAGCAAATCGTTGCCCAAAGGATAAATCTTCAATGCTAGCCTTTTAGCTAGTTACACACTCAATATAAATTACTCAAATGACATTTGGAAACTTTCATCTCACCTCCTAGTCCAACTGTAACTCAAATTGCCACTTTATTTTAAATCTGTTTATTTCTATCAGATCATGGCCTTCACCATTAATTATTGAGACCACCATTACAGAAAACACTGATTTCTTTATCAGGTGACTATGAATATCTGATTTAATTCCTCTTAATTTCAATCCAGTACCCTGAATGTTATCTCTCAGTTTCACCAAACAAAGCAAACACGGTCTAGTACGGCACTAATATGAGCGTGATCGCCAGTGGCCAAGATTATTGAGACCTTTATTTCCGGGCTCTAGATATCTTATTGTATCAAATTTGTGTACAGGCTTCATGATAAGGTGGCAGAATAAAATGCATCAGTCTTCTTTAATCTGATGACAATATATAGCCTATAGCCTATAGACAACTTGCAGTATGCAGAAGAAATAATTGGCCGATAAATAGATTGTATGCTCTAATATGCATGGCAAAATTTGCCTTATCCAGATATTTTGTTTTCAATAATCATTGTCACCATTATCACCATTATCACACCTCACCACCACCAATAAAGTACAACCCCTAGCCTGGTATGATTTGTACTGTAATTTTGTGTACATAACCCTCTGGCCTAGTGACTTGTAACCATTAATTATTTGATGGCAAACTGGCAGTCAGACCCTACGGATTATTATTATTTCACGGAACGTGAAATCCTTTTCCTCGTTACCTGCCCGAGCAAAAAGGATAAATCTTCAATGCTAGCCTTCTAGTTACACACACTCAAAATAAATTACTCAAATGCAGTCAGAAAGTTTCATCTCACCTCCAACTAAGTCCAACATAACTCAAATCGCCACTTTATTTTACATCTATATCTATCAGATCATGGCCTTCACCATTAATTATTAAGCCCGCCATTAAAGAAAGCGCTGATTTCTTTATTAGTATAAGGTGAATAGGAACATCTGATTAATCAAATTCCTCTTAATTTCAATCTAGTACCTTGTTTGTTATCTCTCGGTTTCACAAATCGAAGCAAACACAATCTAGTACGGCACAAAAATGAGCGTGACCGCCAGTGGCCACGATTATTGAGGCCTTCTCTTTCAGGCGTTAGAAATCTTATTGTATCCAATTTGTATTTATAAGCACCAGC
The DNA here is from genome assembly GCA_032273385.1 of Ophiopholis aculeata. Lineage (NCBI taxonomy): Eukaryota > Metazoa > Echinodermata > Ophiuroidea > Amphilepidida > Ophiactidae > Ophiopholis > Ophiopholis aculeata. The sequence goes on along the minus strand of JAUMTS010097669.1, from coordinate 7,521 downwards.
TCAATGATAAGGTAGTAAGAACTAAGTGCAGAATAAAATACATCAGTCTTCTTTAATCTGATAAGAATATATAGCCTATAGCCTATAGATAACTTGCAGTATGCAAAAGAAATAATTGGCTGATAAACAGGTTGCATGCTCTTGCATGGCAAGGCTTTTCCTGTTTACAATATTGAAACTTACATCTTGTAAAAAAATTGACAAATGTTATGCATTTTTCACTCAATACATAATAAAAATTTTGCATTTTCCATAATTATAATTACTCTTATAAATACTTCCACATCTGCAAAACAATTTATATATATTCAGAAAGGTGGTCATTTTTCATTGTACATATATGCATACTCAAGCAAATTTATATTAACGTATAATGTACTTGTTTGTGGTTAGATCACATATTAGTAAATCTATGATAAATATCACCTTCAAACACACCATTTCATTAATGAACTGCTGTCATTTTGTAATGAAATGTGTGATGGCCATTACTAGCCAATGTCACACACCTTTTAGAGGTTATTAAACAAATGAGATGCATATCCATTATACAAAGGTAGATGAACTTGAGGGACAGGTAATTTAAACATGTAATTCCTTGATTTTTTCTTGAAAAATGAATGGCAATGCATTCCTGTTAAAAAAATGATGAAAATGTTTTAACAAAGTGCACATATAAATAGCAACAACACGTTTGCACCTGTAGGCATATAATTAACAACATTCCTTCCTCTATATCTATTGTATGTTAACATTCATGCATTTATAATTATGAAACATTGAACATCTGCTTATAACAACAACAAAAATGCTCATCATCAGAAAATGTCATTAAAATAAATAAATCTAAACAAAAAAAAAGAAAAGGTCAACATTGAACCTCTAAAAGGCAACTTGATATATAAGTAGTGCACCCCAAATGAACCACAAAAATGAGGTGGGGTGAGCATGGACTGTTTCCTGTCCAGAACATTTTCAACTTACACACATAATATATCACATCTTTTCAACTTTCATCACTCAAGACGTACACTCTCCTCTGCATTTTTCATCTTTTCAAAAAAATTAACAAGATTCACTTGCATTGTTTCCTCCCCAACCCAGAAACATCAAACATCATCCAAAATTAATGCGCTCTTTCTTTTAAAAATGATAAAATAAATACAAATCACTGAAAAAATGGAGGAAAATAAATCAATACTTTGATCATGCCGCATATGAATTACCCGAGAGCAACGCAATCTAACCATATTTATACTGAATTATGTGTACAATGACATTTTTTGCAGTGGTGGTATTTTTCACAGATGCGTGAACAACCTGCAAATTTGTCAGTGATACTATTAACCACAAAAATATCTTTACGCAAACAATATTTGCAACGCAATCTGACAAATACTGTGTAATGTGTACAATGATTTCATTTTTTAAGTGGTGTAATATTCACAGATTTAACAACCTGTAATTTTTCAGTGATACTATAAACCACAAAAATATATGAACGCAAACATATTTGTGTTTATCGTAAGGGGAAATACACAGGAAAACCGTTCTATTTATTGTCCCCTGATGCTATGAATAATTACCGATGCAATCAAATGCATCGGTATGGAGATTATAAAGCCATGTCAGACCTGTCACAGAACCTAAATTGGTATCAATTAAACAACCTGTTACAAGCAGAAACTTGATGACATGCTATCAAATATTTACTTGAAAGGTCACTTTGAACAAGAAATGGGGTAATGCAATCATGAACCGTGCATAGTCTATTGGTATTTAAACTGTTGCATTTTTGTGCCATGCAATGATTTTGTTAAAGGGATGCACCATTAGATTCTCAGGAAGGCATGGAGAAGAAACAAAAATCACTAACCATTCAGGCAGAAAAAAACCTTGACCCACTGTTGAGTAAAAATTCTACTTGACCCAAACTCCCATGCCCCTCTGAAAATCTAATGGTGCGTTCCTCAACTAATCAGAAACTAACTAGTCTATAATGGTATAAGTAAGGGTTTGTACGAGTGGATATATGTGTGGGGCACCCTTAAGGAAATGCACAAATGGTAATAGACCTGTTTATGCCTATGTGCGCGTGTGCATCAATTAGGGCGGAAGCACTTCTATACCTACGAAAGACAAATTTATCCATATACATATTTTCAATAAGCAAAAAGAGCAATACAATATCAGCCTTTCTGATGAACACCATTTCAATTTTTCATCTAAATGATCTCTCACGTAACTCATTCCCAAGTATCTGTGATTTTGCAATAAAGTATCCCATTAAACCGACCGTCTTCAATCAATCAAAGAGCCTCTCTCTTTTCTTCATGTAGGAGTGCAGACGGACCGAGTCTAGACATTGATGAAACCTGATTGCACAGGTTTTGTTAGAAGTTTCAATGTATCTGGCTAGCATATATGAATTAACAGAGCCTGTAATTATAGGTTGTCTACTGGTCTAAACATTGCTAGATGCTTGAATTTTCACCAAGAAATTTACACACATAATGTAACACAATGCATGTCCAAGCATCATAATCAATTCCATTTAATAAGGATTTTGAATTTGAGCCTATGCTAAAAAATTGCACAAAGCTAGTGGGATGCTTGGGCCAAATTTATCAGTTTTTGCCAAAAAGAACAAGAAAATACAATTTTTTTCTTAAATTTCCAAAATTCTGCAAAGTCAATTTTTCAACCTGCAGAGCCAATTTCACGACACAAGGCCTTGGAAAGAACACTGATCATAATAAAACTGTACATAAAGGGTTGAAGCAGTGCAGTTTTCAACCCATCTTATTAATTACCGTCTTCATTATCTAGTAACATATCATGACATACAGGAAGTCTATCATTGTTTCTGTCATTAGCTCGAGCAAGGTCAAGTTTGAAGTTTGTTTATCCTGCCTTAAAAACACAAGATATCTATGTCCCATTTAGTTACTGATGAACCATGAGTCATCTAGTTGTTTAGCTTAGCTTACCCATCTTTTATTTCTCCTATGTCCAGTTTTTTTCTTGAGCCATGTCTTGAGTGAACTCCAAACTAGAATTATTGTGGCAGCCTGTTTTTTTTTTACCATTTATCATTTAGGGAATTTTACTTCAGAGCCAACTTGATAATGTCCTTAAAAGGATCAAATCTTATCACACTAAATTACTTTAGCCAATGTCCGCAGCCTAAAAAGGGAAACAAAACTACCAAAGGGGGAAATATTTTACTACACCATTTTTCAGAATCAAACCTGTCAACCCTCTCACAAAATACAACCTTCTATTTTCACATAAATCATTATCAATATTTTCGACAATTTCTTTGCATACATTAGTCTATCCTGTTCATAGACAGTGTTGGTTCACTCCGTGAGTACCTGGGAAATCATGTAACTCACATAATAAAACTAATCCCAGTTATTAACAACTACGGAAAAATATTGTAAACACAAAATATAATTTCACTCTAATAACTTCACCTTTAATCATTGTCAAACTCCCACTACTGATACTAGTCATAATAATCTTAAGTAGAACCACATGTTTTAATACAATGCTGCGCGGCATTCATGTTGTTTTGACCTGTTTTTGAAGCCACCTAATCATATCTATCTCCAGTTTATAATAACCCTGTCATATTACCACAACAAAATGTCAAATTAATTATGATACATTATGTGTTTACCATAAAATATGCTTTTGATTGAAGTACCTATTCATACAACGTTGCTACATCTTCTGCAGTTGAGTATTCTGCTATCTTCAGTAGATAGTAAATGAGAATGGTGCCCTATGAATGTATTATGAGGTAAAATACTATCTACAGTAGATAGCATTTTATTTTACTAGGTACATTTCTTTAACAGCTGTCATATACTGTGTACAAACATACACATGATCGTATGGCTTCTTCAATAGAACCCGAGATTTTCAAATGATATGCATCTCTTTAATAAAATATAATGTACTTTAAAAAAAAAACATCTTCTGTAGGTACATTGAGCAAACACAAACTTTTTGGATCGCAGGATATTATGTCTATACACATAATAGATGGCTTCTTGGGGGCACCTGCAGCCATATTGCCACATTTGAAGGGAATTCCTGTACACTTTACATATGCTATCTTCAGTAGAGAGCAAATGAAGCATAACATACAAGCATAAGGAATAATCAACAAGGGAATACTACACACAGCCAGCAGAAACATGTAGTCTGCTAGAAAGTCTATGGTTGGAGAAAATGTCAAAATATGTGGGTAATTATAATATCATGTACCAGATTAGACAACTCCCGACACACTGGCAAATTTCAGTTTTTAAACGTAACAAGGAGAATATGGTCTCCTTTGAAGTATGTCAAGTTTTATAATCCCTGACAACAAATAGGGGATATGCTTTCACGTTTGTTTGCTGACATTTTGAAAACAGAACTACAAGGTTGTTAAACATCAAAACAAAATGTAACTGCCAATTGAGGAACTTTTAACTTATATCGTTATTGGTTATTGTTCTACACTCTTCAGCTGTTGTGTGTTCAATCTTTTTACATCAACAAACATAAATATTATTAGGAAACATTACTGGAATATTCTTCTCTGATTCAACATTACTTCTACTAGTGTAAATGAGGATAGCCTTTCCCACTTGCAGAATAACCAATCGAAATGGTTGCAAAAAATCATTTTAAATTTAAATTTCACGTTTATATATATTTTGTTACTTTCTGAATAACAAATTAACTAATGTTGAATCTATCATACTATTTTTTTCTTCATTTTGCACAAAATGTTGAAGCAAAATCTTTGTAACACAAATTGCTTTCCAAGTTTTAAAAGACTTCATAAAAGTCTATTTAAAAATCAATTATGCATACCTACAGGGTATGGAAATACACCAAGGAATTTTGTGTCTGCTTACAAAAAATTCTCTTCCCTTCTTCCCGCACGAAAGTGAAGAATTAAACACTACCTTGCACCAAAAAACACCTTTTTCCTAATTTGAAATGCATGAAAAATTGTTGCAATTCCCTATTTAATGACATATTCATTTGTAGTGAGGCCGCTTTCAGAAATCGGGAGTTATACTTAATCTGTATCAAGTTTGTAATTTTTCTGTTCTTGAATATCAAAACAAATACAACGTGGGAAGATATTTTAATAATACTGCAAGGTGATTTGATATACATTTTTATCTTTATAATCTAGAAAAAATTGTGAATAAATCATTTATACTAGAATACAAATCAACATCATTTGATTATTTAGCATCATATTATCAAAGATATCTAGCATCATATTATCAAAATATTTCTTTTACAAGAGAACACAAAAACTTGTCATTCTTTTTTAAATAAACATATAACCAATCGCTGTTATCACAGGAAGCAAATAATTACTAAATACAACATTTTTGATTTATTATCTCCAAGTACCTGCCCATAAATCTTTTCCACATCGAATCTTAGATGATCAAAATATATTTATGGCCCTAAACCATGTCTTGACAGTATAATATTCCAAACACTAGCAATTTAAATCTACGCCCAGCAGGTTGTCTTTCCATACGAGGGTGCATCACCTCGGAAATAAACATGGAGGAAATATGGATTCTATCTTTGGATGAGAGCAGTTTGTGACTGTACTAATTTGGTTTTTATAATCATGTTTATAAGCAGGGAAAAAACATACGGCCAGTTGACAGCCTCGTCAATCTAGTTTATCTTTTAAGGTTATAAAATGTCAAAATGAAACATTCAGTAAACATATCTCTTAGATATAGATTCATCAGGATTTAAACCATATTATTAAGTTCTACCTATTCCATGTTTAACAATTAACAAAGGTAGTGAATTACAAATAACATTTAGCATCATATTATCATAAGAGTTAGCAATATAAGATTTATTTTACAAAAGAACAAACTTAGCATACTGTTTTAAACAAACATGCAATCTGTGTTATCACGGTAGAAAATGATTACAAAATACAAAATGTTAAATGTATCTGCAAGTACCTACCAATAAATCTTTTCCCAACGAATCTAAGATGATCAAAATATATTTATGGCCCTAAACCATGTCTTGACAGTATAATGTTCCAAACACTAGCAATTTAAATCTACACCCAGCAGGTATTCTTTCCATATACCAGGGTGCATCACCTCGGAAATAAACACGGAGGAAATATGGATTCTATCTTTGGATGAGAGCAGTTGGTGACTGTACTAATTTAGTTTTTATAATCATGTTAAGCAGGGAAAAAAAACATACAGCCAGTTGACAGCCTCGTCAATCCAGTTTATCTTTTAAGGTTATAAAATGTCAAAATGAAACATTCAGTAAACATATCTCTTAGATATACATTCATCAGGATTTAAACCATATTATTAAGTTCTACCTATTGCATGTTAAACAATAAACAAAGGTAGTGAATTACAAATAACATTAAGCATCATATTATCATAAGAGTTAGCAATATAAGATTTCTTTTACAAAAGAACAAACTTAGCATTCTTTTTTAAACAAACATGCAATCTGTGTTATCAGTAGCAAATGATTACAAAATACAAAATGTAAAATGTATCTGCAAGTACCTGCCCATAAATCTTTTCCACATCAAATCTAAGATGATCAAAATATATTTATGGCCCTAAACCATGTCTTGATAGTATAATGTTCCAAACACTAGCAATTTAAATCTACGCCCAGCAGGTATTCTTTGCATATACCAGGGTGCATCACCTCGGAAATAAACACAGAGGAAAATGGATTTGAGTAATGTTGTTGCATTGTTAAACAATGTAACATTGCAGCAATCTGTGGATGGGAGCAGTTTGCGACTGTGCATATTTTATATCTGATAATCATATTATGCAGACAAACACAAGACATGTTGACAGCCTCCTCAATTTAGTTAATCTGTTAAGGTTATGAAAAGTCAAAATTAAACATTCAGTAAACATATTTGATGGAGAAATGTTATTATTAAGTTATATATATTTCATATTTATGTTAAAGACAGGATGTGAATTGAAACTAATATTTAGCATCATATCATCAGAAGAGTTAGCATCAAAAGATATATTTTACAAAAAAGCTAGAGCACATAAACCTAACCACTTTTTTTGTAATCGAACATGCAACCTATGTTGTTATTAGAGGTAGCAAATAATTACGAAATACAACATTTATGATTTATTATCTGCAAGTACCTGCCCATAAATCTTTTTCACATCGAATCGGAGATAATCAAAATATATTTATGGCCCTAAACCATGTCTTGACAGTATTACGTTCCAAACACTAGCAATTTAAATCTACGCCCGACAGGTTTTCTTACCATACCAGGGTGCCTCACCTCGGAAATAAACATGGAGGAAATATGTATTCTATCTTTGGATGAGAGCAGTTTGTGACTGTACTAATTTAGTTTTTATAATCATGTTAAGCAGGGAAAAAACATACGGCCAGTTGACAGCCTCGTCAATCTAGTTTATCTTTTAAGGTTATAAAATGTCAAAA